>VWYH01009684.1:803833-981204 GCA_013399365.1 Pampusana beccarii
TGTAGGGCCGGGCGGGCCCTCCCCGCCCCGGCGCCCCCCCGGTCCCCGCGGCGCGGCGCTGACTCACCCGGCCGCACCCGCCGCAGGAAGGGGAGAGGGACGGGGTGGGCAAGGATAGGGCAGGCGAGGCTTTTCCCTCTGCATCCGTGTCCCACAGGGCCCTGTCCCCGTCCGCTCCTGAGGTTGCGGAGAAAGGCGCCGTGAGCAGCGCCCTGGGGTGCAGGGGTCGCGGCTCAGCCCTCGCCCCTCAGCCCCGCTCCCCAGGGAGCGCCGCGGCAGCTGCCGGTGGCTGCCCAACCTTCCCGCTGCGAGCAAAGCGGCGCCCGAGGCGCCGCCCGCTGCCCTCGTACCCATAGCCGTGCCCTCTGTCCTGCGTTACCGGGACAGCAGGTTGGCATTGCAGCCTGCGCTTTGGGTTCCCCAAAGCAGCGCGGTTGGGATGGTGCTCGGGGCTCTGAGGCAGGGCACAGCAGCTCATTCCCAGGCAAGTGGGACAAGCCCCACGCCCCGCCAAGCTGGGCACTTGCTGCCACCGATTCAGAAGGGCACGGTCCTGCTCCGGGCTCAGACACGGCAAACTGACTTCCCTACAGCTTGTGGCTGCAGCCAAGCCTGCTTCGCACCGAGAGTATTTAATAATCAGCGCTCAGAGTTCAGTGTGTAAATCCTGGAGTATTTCGGCTATAAGAAGTCTAAATGATGTCTACCATGAGCAATAAGTGCTACAGCGCCAAGGCATGAGCTCTGCTCTGAGGCTCACTGAATCATGCTCAGATAATCTGAACCAGCACACCACACCCAGAATGGGGAGGGGAAATCAAAACTTCTGCCAGTCTGACCAGTGAAAAATAAATTATGGAAGCCCAGATGTTACACTGGTAACAAAAGTTATGTACTATTTGCAAAAGATCATCTTAGGTTAGATCACTTTAAGATTACTGTTTCACCACAACAGCATGGCCAATTTAGTGGTGATCAACTTCAAATACTTCAGAAAAAAACAAGCACACCTCATTCCCAACACATGCAGTTATTACTGTAAGTGTGGTTTTATTAATCTCCTGCAGGCAAATACCTTTAGGCAGTCCTTTCAAGAGTACGTTGTTTTGATTCTGCAAAGAGATATTTGCCTCTGCTATATGGATTTTCTGTAGGCATCAACATAGACATCTTCTGGCAGACAAAGAGTGTAAAAAAAGTTTTAGGCTTGGCCAGGTGCATAAAAGCAATGGTGGCAAAAGCAGGCAAGCACAAAAGAGACACAAGAACATGGGCTGAGATACAAAAGTAATTGCTGGGATGAAACAAGGGAGAAATACTAAGAAATACGGCACTAGACTTCAAACAGCCCATGGAGGCAACAAAGTGAACGGGTGAACTGGTCATTGTGGAAGGTGAAAATAATGTTAGTAGCCTTTTTCTGAACAAAAGTGACATGAAGGGGTCAACCATAGGAAAAGGCATATCATGGCACAGCATTCTGTCAGAGAACATCATCAATGCCAGTATTGCACTAATTTGACAAGTTAGCTTTCTTTTTGGCAAGGCCACTGGGGTTATTTCTCTGTGTATTAATGAGCCTGTCCTTAAAAATTAATTCCTGTGTATCTCACTTCCACCAGTGTCTGTCACTAACAGTTAAACAGATAATTTCCCCCTGCTTTTCAGGTTTCTTAGAAAGAAAAACCACTGGCTACTTGGAAAGGTGATTTACAGATCAAAAATACTTAGTCCTAAACGTAGCAGCCATTCTGTACTGCAGTATTCATTAGAGGCTTTAAACAGGAATAAGCAGCGGAGCAGAAGCCAGACAGCCGATCTGCCTGCTAATGGATGCGCAGTCCCTCAGGGATAGGTTTTTTACCTCCATCTCTTGTCAAACATTCTTAAAGCAAAAGCAGAAAGGCATAACCACAACACCCTCAGCTGAAAAATGCATATGTTATGTATTGCAAACATGCAACATATATGTTGCATTCTTGTATAAAATCCGCTGAGTCATACATTAATGAATTAATTCAGAGATGAACACATTCATTCACTTAACTGAAGGTCCATTTACCTCTCAGTCCCTGCAGCTTGTTCCAATGACACTGCTACTCCTGTTTCCTTAGAAAATAGTTCTCTTTTTAATAACTCAGTACTTCCTTAACTTTGAAGTAGCTCATATACCACAATTTATTTTGGTTAACTAGATCTTCATATGAACAGTTTGCAATAGGTTTGACATCAAGTGAACTGTTATCACCACATTAACTGCAACATAAGATTTTCCAGCAATTCCAACAGCTTCAGAAAGGGAACAGAGATGTTGTCTCCAATATCCAACTTAATCAGTTATTCAATCTCAGAATCATACATTCACCTCAGTTTAAAATAGACAGCAGTCTCTCTGAACTTACACAAGCTTCAGGGACTGCTGAAGTGATTTCAAAAGAAAAAAGACTGACAAGACGGAAAAAAAAGCAACCGTATTCAGAGTAATGAAGATACAAACATTATATTCAAACATATTATGAATTCTCTCAATTGCTCTCCACTTATGTAGGTCAACTGACATCAAAGGCACTTGTACCAGCTGGGGAATCTAAGTAGTACAAACAGCAGAAACACATTAACACTTTTGGCAGACCAACCAACCATCTCCTAATACCAAGGCCTGGTGATCCTGCCCATGGAAATACAATCTAGTCTGCACATCCTTAAGCAAAAACTCCACAAAAACAGTGAGTTGAAGAAGGCAGCAGTCACACTGTGCAAATAGGAAAGACTTCTGCTATCTGCCAAACAGGGAAAGGAAACGGATTAAATGGGAGCACAACAGCCAAGTGCCTGCGTCACTCTTTAAAATGAGCCATAAGCTTGTAAATCACATGGGTTATTTCTGAAGATCTACCAAAAGCTTGGAGGGTTTGTGCAGCACCTATCACAAGAGGTTCTGGTGCACAAACACTGCTCCTGAGCACTATCTTAAAGTAACAACTGTCAGCTTTAGGCTGGATAAAAGGCTGGGACAAGGACTGCACTTACCACAAGCTCGGTGTCTCTCCGTGCCTGCCTCACAGATGATTTACTGGAACAAACATGCTGCAACTAGCCTGCAAGTAAGGCAGTTCCAAGAAAGGTTTTCGATTTGTTTTCACATTGCTTAGTCCCCACACCCCCTTAAAATATCTGCATAGAAAGCCTATTTCAAATAACCAGTAACTGGTTGAGCTGTGATTACCTGTTTGTGATCTCCAGCTTCCTACATGCTGACCACAGAAATCAAAGAGAGAGCATTTCTGGTGACTGGAGCTCCCCAGAGTCCTGTGGATGGAAAAACAAATATAATTGTGCTAACTACTCATTCTTCCATTCTGACAGCCAATTGTGAGTGTGGCTAATCCTATTATATACAGACATGCTGCAGATCCATTTATTCCACCCTCTCAATGACATTATTATTGCTAACTCTCCTATTATTTTGTTACTGCTTAATATGTTTTGATACTAATTTTATCTTCCTCCTCCATCTAACTCAATATACTGTTGTCTTCCACCTCACCAACGCTTTTGACTTTTGTCATCTTCTTACGTTATACTACTGGAGGCTTGATGTGCTTATCCTGAATATTCGATTTAAACTCCTCTCTGACCCAAACAGTAACATTAGTGCATATGGGGTCACTCCAGCTCTCAAAAGATTTTTCTCTCACTTCAGTCTCCGTTTGGCTCCTGCATCTACACAGATCTTGCTCAACTCTTTCAGCATGCTGTCTACAAGGAATCAAAGATGCATTAACATTGAAGTTATGAAGGCTGCAATTCTGTCAATATGTGTTGCCTACTTATTTTCTTCAATACACAAAAAACAAAAGGAGGGGATCAGGAGAAAGGAGTTTCTGGTTTAGGTGTGGCTGAGCCTCTATGTACAGCACTGCTTTCCTGAATGTGTTATGTTGCAAGAGGATGACATAAATTCCATTCTGGTTAACAAATGGATCAGGCAGACCTCTGGGTGTTATTTTTGCACCTTGATTAATCAACTAATTTGGGAATTACCATAATACAAATACACATAGATTTGTTATTAGCAGTTACATTAATCACAGGTTACAGAGAAAGTTAGATACAACTTTAGAGTTATGCTAGTTGGGTTCCCAGGATAACAGCCTGACAAGTTATTATGTCTATGGCTGTAGAAGAAAGGAGGAAGGACTCCTGAAAGCACAACCAGACTGCACTAGTAAAACTTTAAACACTGAAAGCGTTTAACTTTTTTTTTTTTTTTGAGGTGTGGAAGTGCAATGTTTTTCATTAACATCCATAATGACTTATCTTAAATCTTACAGAACTGTAATTCCAATGTATGTTTTTGAAAAACAGATTGAATACCAATGCCATCTTTCATCTAATACAATACCAGAGAACCAGACATCTTGTTGGGTGCTCCACCTAACAACCTAAGCCCTCAGATCAATTCTATTCTGTGCAATCTCATTCCTACACCACGTGCACATTCCTGCACAAACATTATTCTGCACTCCGAATTGCATTTACTTGAAATAATCCCTTTTAAAGAGCTAGACTTATCTCTGGAATGATCATGTCTGTTAGCCAGATCGCTAATATTTTGCTACATGTGTATTTAACAAATGAAGCATTATAATAGGTAAGGTAGCTGGCATTTGCTAGTTCAGTCTGGGTGCAGAGAGGTAGTATGCTTACCAACAGGATATCCAGGTTAGAAACTGGACACCTGGACTGTATGCCTGGCAGCGCTATGGTTTGCTGGGTGATCTTGGATTGTTTCCTTCTCACTGATCAAGTCATATCTTTCGACTGTTAACTCTTCCAGGCAACGACAAAGTATTTCATCTGCTAAAGAAAACACTAACCAATAGAAATTACTTCATCAACATACAAGAATAAATTAGATTTATTGATTTGTTTCCACTTCATCTGCTTCATATGAAGCCTACATTACATGAAAGCTGATGTAATGTTGTTTAAAGGATATATTTTCAACAATCACTTTAACTGACAAAAATGTGACAAGAGTTATGTTCTACAGTTACTTCCCATGCAGAATCTTGAAGAGCTTTACGCACCACACTAGAACCTGACAGCAAATACTTTTCACAGCTAGTAAAACATCTACCCCTCTCTCCCACCAGTTGGCTGCATCTTGCATGTGATTTCCAAAAGTTGCCTCTTACATCTTGATACTGTTTCATCACTGTATTTGTCTTCAGCTGCTTCTCGACTCTATATTTGCAAATTAATTTGTCTGCTGTTCAGTATCCCTCTGACACTTTCATGCATGTCTGACCACAGCCTTCATTTGAACTCTAGTTTGTTTTCACAGATTTTCCTCAACGCCAGTGCAGATAACACCATCACGCTCATCCTTGTATCTCACATCCTCAGTGGATACTTTCACTCTAAGCCTACGGGCACAAGGAGCTTGCCCTCCACAAAGAACCAGATGCTTGGGTGACTTGGGATCTGAATCAAGAGAAGGGAGTAACAAAGCAAAATACTAGCTAAGATTGTAGTTACAGGACTTGGTCAGAAATAAACTCCTTTAACTACACACAAATCTAATAATAAAGAAAGCTGTCTCAGGGCACACACACAACTTAATTAAAGTCACTATCAATTGCCAAAACCTACGAAGTTTGAGTCACTGTGACGGAATCCCATTGCACTGGCTGTCCAAACCATCTATGCTCTGTCCAGATGCTCAGAAGGAAGCAAAATCCCTTGTTCCTCTTATCTAGCTGACCCAGGTAACAACATGGGCCAGCAACTTCAAAGGTGCTGTAAGCTTGTTTCCTTCGTGACTCAGTCCAGGCTACTGCATCTTCTTTCCTTCTGTTTGGTATGCTAACTAGAGTACGTCAAAGATATAGAGAACTATATATATTCAAGTGACATGGAGATTCAGTGAGAAATGTGCATTATGAACAAATGGTAACCCAGCAATTCAGATACTTTTCTGTTCTTTAATACACATGTAACTCCTCTGGCATACATTCATCAGAAGTATTAACAGTGCCTCGAGTTCGGTTCAATTTCTAAACTAAAACATGAATCACTAGCATGTTGGTTATCCAGTCTGCCTCAAAAAAAGTAATCATCTAGTATATGACTAGGAGAGGTTGCCTAGATACATAAACAGAAATGAAACACATTTGCCAAATGCCTTGTAGTGGTATTGGCAGTGTGAATAAACTCAGTCTCTCTACACTGAATGAAATGGAGGCAGGATATACAAACAGTCACTATGTGTGTCACTATGTCTCACCAAACTTCCTCAGTCCCTTGGGGACTTCCTGATGCCCTGCTTGATAGCCAGCTGCCTGTTTTATGGCGAGATCATGCAATTCGAGATAAAACAAGGGCTATAAAGCATAGTCGGGCATTAAAGAAGGTGACATTACTTTCTGTTCTCAGGTTACAATGAATACCTTCAAGCACAGTCTAATCTGCTTAGGGTTGGAGAGTTGCAATTCCATCTGAAACTAGGTATCATGCTGTCTTTGGTCCTATATATGCTAACGGGTTAAAAAGACACACGTCAAAACTACTGTGATGCGTTCAGATTTCCCAGAAACATCAGCACAATGCTGCTATCATAAGCAGACTACCAGTATATATTACAGCATTAAGAGAGATTTTGAACCCATTTAGATGACACAGCGCTTAAAACGAGCACAGCTGCC
Source organism: Pampusana beccarii (assembly GCA_013399365.1). Lineage (NCBI taxonomy): Eukaryota > Metazoa > Chordata > Aves > Columbiformes > Columbidae > Pampusana > Pampusana beccarii. The sequence goes on from VWYH01009684.1 coordinate 810,544, forward strand.
AGCTCTACAATAATGTTGCCCAGACCGCCACCACACTGGAAAACACTGTAGGAAATGTTACCAGTGCACGGAGGATCCCCTGACATCCTCCAGAACAGACCGGCATAAATAATCACTACAGAGTTTGGTTTGTCTTGCTAAAGGGCAGAAACAGCTATAAAAGATGGAAGCTGCCAAAAGTCCTCAGGGAATTTTTCCTAGGAAGAGTGGTAAAAGGTTTCATGCAAGACCCAGTCTGTTCTGCTTCATTGTTTCCCATCATTATGTGCTTTTTCCACTTTAGTGACTCAGAACACAAACAGTCCCCTGGTTCAGATTAATCTCCCGGCCTCTGCCAAAGTACAGGGAGGCTGTCACACCCTAAATATGTCCCTAAGAATCCTGGGGAATAATTCTGAAGGTTTCGCAGAATCTAATAGAGCACCATCTAAACTTACTCTAAAAATCCTTAAACAACAGGTTTCTATGGCAAATCTGCAGGTTAGTAACTGCATACTGCAAAAAATATCCTTTCGTTTAACATCATGTCACCTCTGAAATGGTCCATGAAAATGAATTTAAAAATCACTTACAGATTAAAGTTCACTGACAGAAATCAGCATACTATTACTACAGCAGTCTGGAACACAGCCGTAAAATTTCAATTAAAATCAATGACTCTGTGAAATAGCTGTGTAGGGTTGGTTTGTTTGTGTGGGGTTCTGTTTGTTTAAAAATACATCAATGCTGTTTTAGTGCAAAATAACATAAACCACAACATTTTAAGTAAGTTCTTATAAGATCTGAACTTCATTACCTAATTAGGCTCATCTGAGGTACTAGCTGGGAACAAATAATGCCTTGCAACACAAAGGAATGTCACAAATTCTTCATTAAATATGACTGTCTACACTGTTGTCTTTTTTTTGCCCTTTCAAGTAGCATCTTATAGCTTTCGACAAAATGTAAGGCAAAGTAACTTGACTCCAAAAAAAGATGTTGATTGAGTGAAAGGGAACGGCTGTTACGAAGAGATTTGTTTCTGCCAGGCAGGCCAAGACTTGCTTTTCCAGGTCAGAAGCACAGGTTTAAATTCTAAAACCTGAGATCTCTCCCTGTAATGAATCATAAAAATATATAAAAAGCCTATTGTTTTTGCACAAAGGCTTACCTATAATATTTATTGTTTTCATTAATGTTTGCATTCAAACAAGCCTTCAATAAACACATCTAGTTCAACTAGACAACTGTCACTGCTGTGTCCTGTGTGCTAGCAGTCAACGCCCGCCCAGCGAACAGACCTTTAACCTTCTAAGGAGATGAAATGAATGGCTGTAGTGACAGCACGACTAAAGTTAATTTTCAAAGAGGTCCTCAGCACTAAGCTTTATTTTCCTAATGGTACTATCATCCAGAAAGTCATTAATACAATAACGAGCAGCCATCTCAGCGTGTACAGAATATTTGAGTTCAAAACAGCAGAGGGAGTGGAAGCCTAGGCTGATCAACAAGAACAGACATAGAGAGACAGACGGCTGTTGTCCTTCCGTGGAACTAGAGGCTGTACAAATAAAGCCTTCAGGAGCGTTTTGCCAGCGCAGAATGCCAGAACCGAGAGTTTCTGCCGCAGTCTGATGTGCATACGCACACATACAGAGTGGCACGAAACCACAGACATCTAACTTGGCATTTAAAAGCCAAAGAAATGTGTGCAATACTTTATCTTCTCAGTTTGTCTGTTTGGGCTGGTAGAAAACCTATAAATGAAAGCTAATGCATTCTTTTGATAAATATGACGTCATATGAAATATCTTTGCTGGATAAGGCAGGAAACAAATTTGTTTATTCATGCACCATGCACCCGCACACAGTCCAAGTGCTTGCTATGAAGGAAAAAGGCAGGCTTGTAGTGACAGGTCTATTGACCCACAAGTTTCTTTTTCTCCAGAGACAATGGACAACGTCAGTACAATATTCTCTCCAGGTTTCTTAACCTAAACATGCTGCTTTGGGATTAAATGAGTCAGTCTAATCAATCTTCCTGTGCATTCTGCTTAGGCTACCCACAAAGAAGCCAAAGAATTTCAACTGAGATGCGAACACTTGTTAATTTGGAAATGACAACAATTTTTTTTTCCAAGTAGCACGTGCAGCTATGCAGTAATTATGCCTCCTTTTTATTTTATTACTCTTGCTATTAACAAAGAATATCCAGAGAGTTGCATGGGACTACCGTGCTCCTCCTGTCAGTCAAGGGAACAGAACCACACAACTGCAGTACTGGATGCATTAACTACATGGTTCTGAAATCAGTGGGCTTTGACTGCTGAGGTAGCCTTTACCATGGCTACATGACCTGCTCAGCAGAAGGGATAAGAAGCAATGGGGTTCTGACAGCTACTTCCTTCCCTCTTTTTTAAGCTCAAATGTAACCAGACTATTAAAATATTTGTTGAAGTGCTCTGTCTGCCAGGTAGCATAGCCCACAATAGACAGACTGATAAGTAACTTGTTTCAATAGCATTTTTATTACATCCTTCCTGTTTTTTTTTTTAATTGCTTGCGTAAAGATTTGGTCGGTGGAGCTTTTAAACGTAGTGAAACATCAATTGCAGCAGGCCTGGCACAGGATGGCACTCCCATTGATTGCTGAACTATGGAATAAAGAAATCTTAACATCTGCATTATGGTAAGAGCCATGAACAGACTTGAAATATTTTCAAGCTTGCATCATTACTCGAAATCTGATTTTCAGTGACAAAATGAAGTTCTAAAAAAATATTCTCACTTTATTCATTGATGCTTTTAAATAGTTTCTGAAAAATACACTAGAAGCATTGATCTCGGAGAGAATTTGGTTACACTGATTATCAACATGGATATTTGCAAATTTATTTACAGAAAATCCTTCTGTTCTTCTCTCTACACTAAGGAAGCTGTCACCGCTACCAGAAGGGAGAACGGACACGAGGAGAGCTAGGGAATCGCAGTGAGACCAGCTATGCTGCATCATTCCCTTAAAACTATGGCATGAATGCACTACAGTAACAGCTGGGGTAGCAGTAAACCTTAGGGGAGGCAACATTAACAGCCACAGGCAAGACTTTGTTAGATGTGCTGGTTTGACTGAAAATGAGTTTATTTTCTTTCATGCAGTTAGAAACCTTTCTTCTTTGTAGCTAGCACGGTCATTATTTGGATTTAGTTTGGGAACAAGAAGGTAACACCCCAGGACAGAGTCGTCTGGGAGCCAAGGACGTTCTGAGCTCTGCGCACAGGTGTGAGGTGGCCAGTGAGGGGGGCAAAGACAGGGCAGACCCTGACTGACACCCAGGCTGATCAGAAAGAATATTCCATGCCATTAGTGTCACGCTTCATATTTAGGGAAAGTTGGGATCTCCAGGCTAGCTCTTTTTCAGAGCTGGGAGGAAGACCTGTTTGGGAGTTTCTTTAGTTCGGCCTTTTGCCATCCTGCTGTTTGCAGACGCCTCTGGGCTACTTATCGAAATCTTTTAATCACTAACAATAAAGACCAAGTTTCCTCTGAATTACCTCTACTGTTACACTTCATACAAAACTACCATGATGTCTTGTGGAAGAATGGGGCTTTCATTGCTTTTTTATTTTTTGCTCACTGGGTAAGCACCCTACCCCACAGAAGAGATAAGTATGGATACTGAGGAGTGCTTTGAAGTCTGCACTAGGGCTGATACTGTTTAATAATTACTACACTGAATTATTCTACAATTTAGAAATTTGCAGTGTACTCTTGCAGTTCCATAAGAACAACAACAAAAAAATCCCCCTGCAAGGTATAGGACAATGGTGTCTCCTCAGTCCCACAGCTAGATGGGGACTGGCTTACCTTTAAGACACAGCCATAAGTAAGAGCAGCCTCGAGATTATCTACAGAAGACCCTCATAAGGCTCAGAATGGCTGGGATCAGCTTTTCGTCAACGGCGGTCCTCCACCTACAAGCCAGATAGGGTGTAATTCAAATGCTCTGTGCTTAAATAGACTGTCACCTCACCACCAAAAATGTTTTCTGGCATTGAGAAGGAAATTTAATTTATATAATGCAGAAATCTATCATTGAAAACATTTTAATGCAATAATTTTGGCATAGAGTAATGGACTTTGAACTTGCTAACAAGATTTAAGAATCTCTGCACAAAAATACAATTTAACAGCAACTGAAAAAAACCAAACATACTTTTAGCACAGAGAAATATAACATCAAGCAATGACAGTGCTTCCTGGAAGGACTGTGTCTGTATTTGTAAGAAAAGCTGCATTTTGTTAAAGAAAGCAGCAGCTTAGTTACGTAACTTCTCAGAGAAGCACCTGAGAAAGTTATACATCCAGTCAGACTTAGATAGGGGGACAGACTGAAAATGCTCCAACCCTTCTACTAGTAGAACTAAAAGCAGCTTAAATGGAAGTCAGCACTAAACAGTCTGAAATATCACGTCTGGACTGATTTTTACATTCTTTTGGAGATAAGTTGCTATTTAAAATACAGGGCAAGTAAACCTGAGGTGAAAGAAGTACCTCTTCAAATGGTTCACTGGCTGCTACTGCACTTCACTGCACGGGGCTGGCCAGAGTCAGTACCTGTTGGCAGCTCCCACCTGCCAGCACAGGAATAGCTGCCTGGCGACCTGGTCCCAGTTCTGTGCTTCCAGCTACCAGGCTACAGGGGAAGACAGAAAAACCACAGTAAATCTATTCCCAACATATGTTACATACACAGCGCTTATTGTATCCCTTAAAAGGTTTTGCAGTCGAACAGAGAAGGTAAAGAGTTTAGCCAGTCACATACAGGAATAAAAGCAGTTCGTAAGTGATTCATTAGCGCACAGTGCCAGTCAAGTTTGAAAACATTTATTACTGCAGAAATAAAGTCAGATTTCACAACCAATAACCCATTGCAGTTATTCATGCTAATGTAAAGAACTGATAAAGTTCCACGGTTTTGCATGTATGCCAACCAATAATCTCAAATGCCAGGTAAGAATTCCCCCTCCAGTCCTCTGAAACTAATTCTAACTGTCTGAATGGGATACAAAGCTATCAATTTAATCTCTTAACACCAGTGAATGGAACCAGACTTAATATCAATGATATTATACAGCATGATTTCCCATTGCAGGTATCACATTGGATTACAAAGTTGCTTATTAGGCAAAGCAACAAACTCACATTAGACTTTAGTCCATGACACTTCAAAATCCTGCATTTTTATTCCACCAATCACAGCATGTTGAAAAGCAAAGCAATCTTTTCGGAAAGGGGGATATCCGTCTGCAAGATGATCAAGAAGATACTGTCTTAATGCTATATTATATTGGCTTAATGCTAAATTATATTGCTAAAAGGACAAGTTTTAGCCTGCATATAATGTTAAGATGAGCATCTCTCTCCCCCCACAATCTCACGGAGTAAGACCCTATCAGGATATTGCAGACTACAAAGACAAATACATCAAGAATTTTACCCCTACTATTACTCCTGCTCAGACATAGGAAAAGGCTGTGATGTGAGCTAGAAGGAGGTAAAAATCATCAGCAGAAACAAACTACTGTTTACCTTTCATGTCCATGCAGATCTGGAACGCATAAGATACAAACCTGACCTACTTTTACATCCAGGTGCAATCCGACTGATGTGGTTCTGTACCAATATTTCAAATCCCTCTCTCTTGGGGAACATCCCCAAGATTCATTTTCACATCCTCAAAGTCATGGAGAACTGCAATTTCCCTTCTTGCATCAGAAAGCTTGTTGTGCTACAACTTGTGTGTAAAAACTGTCATTTGTCTATGAATTTTATGTATCTACATGCTGCATGGCAATGAGAAAATGAACAGACCACTGTTCTTGGTAGCATGCATTCTACAGAACTCATGAGAGTCAAATGAACATCACCACCAGCCTGTGACATGTGAGCAAAACCAGAGTCTTTCAAACAACTAACTCATCTTAGAGCAAATTACTTCAGTCCCATTTAATGCAAAACAGATCAAATAAAACATAAGTTAATTAAAAAGCCATCTCGTGTTGTATATGAACTCCAGATTCCTCACCTATTCTAAACAGATAAGAAACTACAATGAGTATACCATCATTAGCAGTATACCAGCATAGTACAGTAGTACACTATTAAGAGAAAGACTTAGTATACTACTAGTAGAAAGAGAATTACTATTAAGACAAAATCTTTTAGGCATATAGGTAGATGGGCAAATAGACCATAAACTTGGAACAGATAAGAAACTGCATCGAGAAACTAAATTCCATACAAGTCTGGCAAAAGCTTTTATACATACAAACTGAAAGCTGCTCTAAGCCCCCACATAAAGTCACTTATCTGGCAAAAATGACTCACAGCTAAAATATTTGTATTATGAGAGGTCACTAAGTGCATTTAGTATCTCATACTAGGTCTACTCGTAATTTGCAAACAGCTCTACCCCAGTTCAGCTTCCCATTAGCATAATAATACAGCTAAAAGTAGCAGTGGCCAAGAAAAGAATTAACTGAATAATACTTTAAATCTATCTAACAGTGGGGAAAAATATTCAGAAAATGCTTTACATTTCACAAAGAATGTTTTTTAATAATCATTCATTGTTTAAGCCTGCTTTTAAATAAACTCTCTTCAGGATTTTGTAACATGTATATGCCAGTAAGCAATGTAAATACTTTATGTTTACTTTCATGACATTAAAATGTGTCATGTCAAGCCCTGGTGAGCAGAAGAATGCTTGATCAGATGTGTGTACTTGGCAGCTTCCTTAGCCCAAATAAAAGACTTGGAAGAAAATCTTCCTGGTGGTTGTTTTTTGTGTTAGCAGTTTAAGCATGCATACAGACAGCTCTCCAGAACATCACGCAAACAAAAATTGGTTCAGACATTTTGAAATAGTTGTGTTATTTAAAAGGCAAAACAGGAAAATAATTTATTTGACTTGCTCTTGAAGCTTTCAAGAATTCATGAGCTCATCTAAAAACAATACTCTTAACAAAAGAAGATAGAAGCACAAATCCAGAAAACGCACAACAAAAGTAATGATAGAGAAGATGATTTTCAAGCTTCAATTTCGAGGATTGTTCCTGTTGAAATTCTATTTGATGAAACACTGAAAGTACGTACCACAAAACCAGGTGTAATGCAGAGGAATCTTCCCGCAGAAGCAATCATGTTAGGTACAAACACATCAGAGAACACAGTGCCTTTATATACTAACATCCTAAACAACTTTAATTTTTCCACACAACACATGCACTAGAAAACCGCATGTCACCACAGCTCTTGGCCTTCTCACAAACAGGAGGCATTCTCTTTTCCTAACTTCCCTCTGTCAGTTCAGCTCTAAATTTCAAGCAAACTACTGATGTGCAGCGTAGTCCGGTTGGGTCTTTGAAACGATGACCAAGGCCTTGATCCTATCACTTGTTCCTCCAGGCAAACCTAAATACCTCAGGTAAGCACTACTGCATATCGATGTGAAATCTGAGATGATATTTAGGCCATAGCCATTCAGTAATACAATAAATAACCGCATGCTCATTTTCGAAGACACACCAGAAATCAAACCATTTTTGGAAATTGTTCCGGGGAAACATAAAAATATCTATTTTATCTGTTAAGCCATAACTTGTAAGTTTCCTTGTGCAAATTTATGGGACCTATTATTCAAATAAACACAGCTTTTGTTCCCCAAACCTCATTTCTTACACCATCCTAAAATGTATTTTTATAAGTAATTTAAAAACTGGTAGACACTGCATGTTAAAAGGATTAAGTAATTAAATCCAAATTGTTCCCCTTATGCACAATATACAAAATAAAATATAATTTAATAATATGTCAGAATAAAAAAAATTCTGTAAGAATTAAGCTGAAAAGTTATTTTTATTGTTGTTACGTCGTATCAGATATTGCTGTCAACCACTGCTTCAGTTTTCAAGCTGTAGTTTTGCTAATAAAATCATGAGACAAACAGAAGATACTTTTGTCCCCTAACCTTGGCTGCAGACACTTGCCTTTTTTTCCTCTCACTGAATCTGAGATTTTTCACATGAAAAGTGTCCACTGAGGTTAAGAAACAATTAAAGGTTTACAGAATGCTTCAGCTGTGGAGCATTTCCCCTGCCAGCTTATTCTGGCTCCTTTGAAGCTGCAATAAAGCCTCAGACTTTTTGTTTCATCTTGTCCTTCTCCAGGCCACACTTATCACAGCACGGTTCAGCTATTCCTACTTCGGTTGCATTTTGTTGTACTTCATTTTTCACTTTTTGTTCATCATTCTTTGTTTGCAGTAATTCTTCTTCAGCTTCTTTGTAGCCACACCTTCATTTCTAACAGCCTTCGCCCGATTGCCTTTTGTTTCCATAGCTACTGGCTTTCCCTCACAGGGTGTGTCCGATTGCCCTTTTGCCCCACTCATCTAGACATACATGGGGAGAGAGAGAAAAAAAAAGAACTAGAATGTGAACAATCTTAGGTCTGTATTAAGCACAGACATGTACAGCTACCTTCAAGGAACTGCCTTTTACTTCTTGTCACTCCAACCAGACTCTGAGGCCACATCTGGACTGGGCAACAGGCACAGCTGCTCTTCCTGCCACCAGGGGGGTCTGGATTTCCTTCTGGCAGAACTCAGGGTGCAGGAGGGAATTCGGAAGAGATGAACAACTCCAGTTTGCCCTGATATGAACTCACGATGTGGCTAAAACATATAACTGGGCCTAAAAAGCATCCCACAGTGCACTGAGCTAGGCAGAGTTAGCATGTGGCCTTTACACAAATGAGTAAATCTATGCTGAAGAAAAATAACACTTAAGAATTTGCTTACTTTTAGTCTCGTACTACCTGTTCAAAACATTAGAGCTGAAAGCGAAATCTTTGGGAAATTTCCAAAGCACGATATGCATTACTTATTCGCCAGCACAAATTATAAAGATGACTGGATTATTAAAAAAATTTCCACAAAATTTCTATAAATTTTCCTTTAGATGCAGACAATTTTTCTTCTCCAAAAATTCTACTCTGTTTTAAAAACAACAGCAACAAAACCAGATGCTAGTGACTTTCACGCCATATTAATTTTTACTTATCCTAATGACATCTGGAAGGCAGATCACATTCAAACATCTAAAACATTTTCTTTAGATTTAACTGCACTCTGAAGAAATGCAGAATATAAAGCCGCGTAAGGTTGTTAATTTTCAGTAGAAAGGAGTAAGCTATCCACACACAATTATATATTTGTCTGAGATACAGAAACTGTGTTTTCCTAAATTAATGTACTCACATGCCTCTAGATAAAGTATATATGCCCCTACACAAAACAACTTATTACTCTTATTTTAGAAACAGTATCGCATATATATTGTTACTAATGTGTCACTGTATAGGAAAGAGCATAGCAGTAAGAATTTAAGTTTCTGTATGTCAGGGAAACCATCTGAATTACAATGAAAGTTTCCCCAAAGGTGAAGGAGGTCAGAGCAACAAGAAACAGGTGATCAATGGCATAGAGGGCCAAAAGGAAACCTTACTTATGCTGCAGAGAATCACTGTTATCCTTATATGAGCTTCATTTAAAATTACAAACAACGAAGAACAGATCCAAGATGCTCCATTCTAGCCACTGAAATCAGGAATCAATATTAAGACAGAGAAGATTTCCAAGAGTGGCACGAGGGGACTGAGGAAACTACTTTAAAGAGTAACATTTGGTCTTCTGTCTCACCATATGATTATCCCATACCTAGTAATGTAAAAGCTCTGACAATTTATTTTTTTTTCATTCTGTGTGGCTGATTTGCTTACAACCTCTCTTGTCTGCATCAAATTTCAGGTATCAAATATTACAGTCGAGTGTTCATTGCCAGTCCCACAGAGAAAGCACTAATCTGGATCCCTCTCCTCTACCTGGCTACTTATTTTCACTAAAAAAAAAGCACCATCACAGAGGTAAAATTATGAAATCCTTATGAATACAAATATTGTATCTGTTTCAGCTGTACTGAAAGCCTATAAATTAAAAAGTTTCCAATTAAACCAAATGCTACATCCTTTTTGCTGTCCAGAAGTATTATTAGCTCACATTAAAGATGTAAACCTTCATTTTGAAAAAAATTTGCCATCAAACAGGGGTGGGGAAGTGTATTTAAAAAAAAGACCAACCAAACACTTAACGTACCACAGAGAACTGCAATAAGAGCTCAGTGGAATAGACCCTGACAGTAGAATTCACCTTACCTGATTTTACTTGTCTGTAGTTGTGGTAATCATCTTTACTCCTGTAGTTATCAGAGAGAAAATGACAACTCTACAGCACAAGTCCTACAATCTACTTAAGAGGCCCATCCTGGTGTGGAGATGCATCTTAAAAATACTCCATTTCCCTCTGTTAAAAGCACAAGGAGCTTAAACATTATTTTTCTGTACTGTAATGTTTCAAGCTAGGAGAGATGAATCTTACCTGAAATATTTTTCAGGCAAAAGGCATTCCTGTTCTTGGTAGTGGATCCAGAACTCTAAAGGGTCTCTCTGATCCCCACAGATGACAGATAAATAGACTAGCTATATACCCAAGGGACCGAAATAGATTATTTCAAAACTGCTCATCTGCTTTTCCATCAAGCGTGATACCGACCTTCTGTTTCCACGTGGCTTCCTCGGGTGCAGGTGGAAAGGTGCATGGAATTCTTCCATGACTCTTGTGATAGGGCAAGGGGATGCTGGGATCCAGTGGCACCCAGGGGACTGAAAGAGTGGCAGGTACAGCAGGTAGATCACAGTGAGCTTTATGTAAGTTATAGGATGCTCTCGTCGTCTTGTCAAGAGAACTCTTGTAGATTGCAACTGATGAATCTCCTGCAGCATGAGTCAATAAATAAGAGCCCTCCTGCAAGCTAAAAAGATAAAGCTCAAAATGAAACTTATTATGTAAATGGTTTTGTTGTGTTTCATTTGATCAGGTTAGCTACCAAGTTCTTTATGGAAAAGCAAAACATATTTAGATATTTATTTATCAGTCCCTGTTTTGTAAAAAGACTATGGACAAAACCCCAGGAATTATATTATGTTGACAAATACATACTAATTCATGTGTTCACAATACATTTATAATGTACTAATTTATCATTGATGTACAGATTGTCATAACGTTCAGCAAAACATATAAGCATACACTGAAAACCATCCATATTTGGTAAGCTGTAATTCTTTAACCAGCACCTTAAAAAGCATAATGCATATATGGACACAGACACACAGAACTGATGTGCTTTAAATCATGCAGGATTAAACTCGTTTCTGGGAAGATAAATGTCAACCAACTGCTCATATCAAAAATCTTAGTCACAAATCACAAAGCTACAGAAATCATCAAGTGCAGGAAAACTCTTCTGTAATTCAAATTAAGAGGCTTCACACACAGTGCAAGAAATCTGCTTCACTACTAAACCTGAAAAGTGCTTGCAGACTGAAAGCCTTGAAGTAGCTAAACAAAGGAAGGCGCAAGAGAATGGTCGCAATGTTGTACAGAGAAAGACACAGGCTGCTATAAGTCAAGCTAAGCAGAAGAACACAAACAGTATTTCTACAGATTAGGCAAAAAAAACCCTGATAAAAACCAGAAGTCCAAATTTTAAATGTTAGCCTACATACATGGTATTACAACCCACTCCTGTAAACTCTTTAATAATCTCAAAAGTGTCCAGTCTCCTGTCTTAAATGAGTGTGTTTCATAAAAATAAAGTTATCATTGTTTTGCATTATTTACAGAAAACCTATAATCCTAAGTGGTTTTGCACAGTACTGCATTATGCTATGCTAGACCTAAAAGAATCTGTAAAATATTTCATGTATCCGAAGAAATAAAAATCAAAGAGTAGACAGGAATCGTACGGAAGAAACAGGATGACCTGGGTAACGTTGCAAATAAATACAATGAACAAGAACGGAGCACTTACTCAGACACTTTCTCCAAAATGTGATGAAGTATATTTAATGAATTCGCAGGCCTGCAAAAAAAAGAAAAAAAAAAAAAAAAAGAAAAAAAAAATAGTAACTTGCAAGGCTTGTAAGAGGTTCAAATTCGTTGGTAATAACCTACCAAAAATACTTACTTAATCAATCCAAGTTTTTCTCTCAAAATTCCTGCAGTAATCTTTTCTACCATAATAAGCTTTGATGTAAAAGCATCAATACGTCCTGAAAAATATTACTTCAATTAATAAACTAAAAATAAAAGCGTAAATGCAAAAGCATAATTTACAGACCTAATACATTTTTAAAGGAATAAAAAATTTTGCTCTTTTACAGCATAGAACAGTAAAAAGTATTTCTCAAGGTTGCACAATAACGGAAAGTAACTGTATAGCTCCAGTCCTTATCTGCTTCTCCTCAAATCAGAAACTTGTCCGTTTCTAAACTAATTTGACAGCATAGCTGAGAGGAAAAAACCTCTATGAACTACTCATACCTAATCTATGTTATTGTATTTTATATTTGAGAAGTGACTGATTAAAAACATTTGACATTCAATAAGTTACCTATACAGTAAGTACTTCTTCCCAACCCATTTTTCAAATCTTCAAAGGCCAATATTATCCTATTCAAGTGAAGGTAAAATAATGCAAATGCAAATAAACGAATAATGGTCAGGGTGAAATGTTCCCATTAATCAGCAAAGCTTATCGCAACTTTATTTACTGCTTCAATCAAGTACAATTATCTTATTTGGGAAATATGTCACAGAAATTACTCCCTTTGCAGATGCAGGATTTCCAATCTGAGTAGCAAGGGAACTTAAATCAACAACAAAGCCAGGTGCTCTACTCGCAAGAGGAGGACACCACTCTTAAGTTTGATGATAATACCTCTGTTTTTGTGAAAACAATCACTACCTTTTTTGAGACCATACAAAATAAAAAATTCAACTTTGCAATTCACACACAGCGAAATTCGACCTTGCAATCTCTGCAGGAAACCATAGTTACACTTCTGTTTTCTTTCTCATCTCCTGAGCTGGCAGCACTGCTGACTCACTGCACTGAGCTATGAGATTCCTCCCTCAGCCACACAGAGCAATACAACACTGAAGTACAATGATGGACAACTATGGAGCACAGACCAAGGTCCAAAGAACTTTCCATGCATACTTATTTGGCAAAACAAAAGATTGTTGAGACAGTCAATTAAGTTTTTTCAAGATCAAAGAACTCCTTAGCAATTTAACACTGTGGTCTGCCACATGCTCAAAACTTCAATTTTAGAGGCTTCACTTAATATCTATACAGTCTCAGAACTGTCTGAACAAGAACACAAGTTGTAGGTATTGTGCCAGTATTGGTAAGATCACAGTTTTCAAACAGTTGTTCCATATTTTCACACTCATACTGTGGGTTGAATCTAAAAAGAGAAGTCTATGGCTCTACTATGGCTGATTCAAAAATTTCTTTATTACAGGACACGATATTTTGCCTAAAATCATTCAAATTTTAGCATGATCTGAGGAGCCAAGTTGGTGACATGCTGAAGGTCCAATGCTGTATTTGTAGCAGATTTTTTTTTTTTTAAATAGTGGTGGGAGGGCACCTGCCCCACATGCTGGGAGTACTAATTTACTGCGCAGGGCAGTGGTGACCCACAGCAATCCTGTGCTTCCTTGGAGCACTCAAAAGGAGAACCCCTGCGGACCCCAGGCTTTGCTGCTGGAAGAAGCGCGTGCAAGAGCTGACAAACAAGCACCGCCAGAATAACCAGGGTTTCTCAATCCCAATGACTCTTTCTCCCAAGCACGAGAACAGGGTGTAGGTGCCAGGCCGCTAAGGCCGGCCAGCCTGGGGCTCTGTGCCTCTGTCACAGCCAGCGGGAGGAGTCACTGGGGACACTCCCTATGGAAGGGGATGGCTGGTGATGGCCGAACAACTCCTGCCACTGGCCGCCTGCTTTCTCTCGCACTCCTGAGAGCCTCTACAGAAGGGATGCTGGATGAGCTGTCTGCAAACTTCTGCACTCAGCCATGCTGTAACTGATGGGAGATTAGATAGACCTGCATTCTTTCAGGTCTGTATACTTCGTCAGCAATTAGGCTTCTCTCTACAGTTTCACTATTTCCTCCCACTCCTTGTGACTCTGGACTTGGTAATAAAAATGTTGATAAAGTTTCCTACGGGGGGTTAAATCTCAGTGCAATTCAGTATACCGTTGTGCTTGTTTAAAGAAAAAAAAAAAAAAGATAAAAATGCTTCAGTACTGTATGTTAAAAAATTATACGAAATGGAGAACTGTGTGCTTAATTATCTCTTTGTGAGGATTTTTTTAGAGCAGGGAAAAACCAGAGCAAATATTGCTTTTAGAATTTAAAATCAGAATAATAATTTCTGTTAAACATGGAGAGCAGAGAAAGAAAGCTGCAATCAGCAAATCTATCACCTCAAATATACTAGGATTCACATAAACCTTATAATTCCATGATAGGATGAAAAGTTTCTATGTAAAAAATAGGAAAGAGAGAACTCAGCATTCCTAAAATAGTATTCTGATGTGAGCCACCAAGAGCAAGAGTGTAATTCAGCACCCAAGCGGAAAGGTTAGGCAACCACAGGCCACAACTGCTGCCATAACAACCATAAAAACAGAGATTTTATTTTTTTTTTTTCAATGGGAAAGCAAGTCCCCACTGTAGAACATTCCTTGACTGCACAAACAGGACTGTCCTCGCTCTGCAGCAAGTGCCAAACAGATTCTAAATTGCATTTTGACTAACGACTTTGTTGCAGATTCTCTCTTTTAAGAACTTACTAATTACAACATAAATGGTATCAGAGAGTTCTCCATATACTAAAAGGGTTGTTAAAACAATATGGCCACATTCTTTATATGCATCATTTTAATTTCCCTACAGAACACATGTATTCTAATAGCATAAACCTTCCCGATATTTCAAATGTCATTGTACAAACATGGAAACAGCATTTTCTACAGGACACGTGTTAATGAAACTTTCCTTCTAATGCTGCATTCCTAGTGTGCTTGGTTTATGTAATTTTGGATAAATGGCCTTTACAAGTAAGATATCCTTCTGCTAACATTTCCATGCTTTTTAGCCCTGCTTTATTGTATTATATTTTTTGTGCTCTGAATCACAGCTGTCATCTCTTCTACACAACACTTGTAGTTTCCTGCTTCATTCTCACTGCATGTATGTTACATCTCATTCAGCAATTCTGTTACATTACCTCCTGTTTCCATCTGCTGCATGATACAGGACAAAGAGTATCAAAATCATCCCTTTGAGAGGGATGTTTCAAGTCATATCTCATATTAGGAAACTAAATTTCATGGGTCACTTAGATACGGACAATGGACAAGCTGGAAAATGTGTTTAAGTAAGATTAAATGTGTTTAAGTATTTGGAATGCCCGAAGAATATAATAGCTATGGAAAGAAGTTTTGAAAGAACTTATGTATTTTTCTTCTTCCTACTAGGAATTTCATTTCTGCAAAGCCAGAAAATTATTTTCAGTACCTTAAGTATGAGATAGATGTACGTTGTTTTCAAAGCATGTAATTTGCCTTATTTCTCACCAACAGAACTCGGTTTAGCCCTATCTTGCTTGTTTTTCCTCATTCATTGTATCTCATCTGTCTACAAGCTATCAGTGTAGAAATATGAACATTATTGTTTGTTTTCGAATAAAAATAAGTAACTTTTGACCTTTTCCCATACTGCATGCTCAAAGGCCAGGGAATCTGCATCCCCTGAGCCACATACTCAACCCTCTGTTAGTCTTCTGGTTTTGTATGTAACAACAAATGTATTTAAAATGATTGCATAAAATGGTAAGACATATTTACAGTTCACATTTGAACAAGAAATATTTTTAGCACACCTGCAACAAAGTAATTCCTGTTGTATGATTCATTAAAAAAAGAAAGAAAACAACCCTCCCCTAAAAACCAAAGATTCTTTAAGTCGTGAAGGTTACAAATTTCAGAGAAGTAAATTCATGCTTACTGATACATTTCTCTTTGAAAGGCAAACAAATGCAGCTCCTGAAAACAAAGATTACTGGATGCTACTCATCTAAAACCAAAGTTGAAATATCTTCATTCACCACCCCATAGAAATTTTAGACAAAACACTTAAGATAAAAATGAAAACCAAGATTAGAAAGTTAAAATAAAAAAGGACATATGGTATATACCTTTAATAAACATTTTTGTCTTCTGTTATTTCATGAATATTCAGACATGCATGTTTCTTGAGTAAAAATCAACACATGAACTTACCAATATAAAATAAGCATTCAGAATGCAACATACTCTCTGTCCACAACTGACACACTTCACTTTCTGTAAGAGCTTCGGCACCGTAATAGGCTTGGTATTCTAGTTTTGGCAACAGGAACATTGGAGTAAGCTGTAGAAGTGAAGATACAAGAAAAATCAGCACTTGCTGTCAAAAAAAAGTCCACAATTGATCTACATTTTGTAGTTGATGATCATCAGTTTTCCATTACAACTGAAGCAAGAGATTTTGAGCGATGGCTCACATTCTACAAAACCCACAGTACAAACTTCGGACTACAGAGACTATAGAGAGGAAGGTGAAATGTGGGCCGAAAACAAAAACCCAAGCCTATGCAGGCTTTTACAAATAATAAAATTTTGCTGATAAGTATTTTTTCCATGGGACTAAATTAATTTGAAGTTCACACATCTGTGCTCTACTGCCCTCTGCAGGAATTTAAGAAAAAACACATATTTCTGATTTGCTTATTTTCAGTGCAATCCTGCCATTTATTTCCCTTGTCAGAATCTCACTTGAAATTAGAACCTAATGCTTGGACTCTCAGTTGAAATTAGAGGCTAACCTTTGCATGTTAACACTAACAGAGAAAATATAAGCTTCTTCTTGCTGACAAACAACAGTCTAAATTTCAGCAGTTTATTGAAAAAGAAACAACAGTGCTCTGTTTCCGATTAACAAACTAAGCAGCTATTCACAGGCATTTATAAGCAGTGAATGAATAGCAAAGACATGGTATTTCTTCAAAATAAGATTCTGAGCATGAAATCTTAGCAAGTAATCAGAGTTACAAAGCTCTATTTCCATTTCAACAAAGCATAAACAACTCACAAAATGCCTGCCTACTGTAACTCCGGTATTCTGGTGAGGGAGATACCACATCAAATTTGTTGAATGATTCAGAGGACAAAAATTTGGCAAATTAATAAATTACTGAGGAGTCCAGAATAAGCTTTTCTTCTTCTGATGTTACAAGGAATATTTGGATTACACTTGCATTTAAAGCATTTTTTCCTCAGGACAAACTATTTGCTAAGATGAACACCATAGCCTTTTCAAGTAGAATGAATAGCATCTCTTTTTATCTTTAAATGTGTCCTCTGTTGTTCATTCTATTTCCTATTTCTCTGCTTAACTAGGCATAATAGTGAGGCTGAATCCTGCTTGAAAGTATTTATGATCATGAACATTCTCAAGGCCTTGGGCCAAAAAATCTAATTACTGCATTAACTTTTACGAACAGTTCAAACTGACATTAGTTTACATAATTACCCATTCATATTACTGTAACACAGTCGTAGTAAGAAATGCAGAATCACACTTGCTTATCTTCTTTAATCAAGTAGGTTTAAAGAGATCACAAGTTATTCTTCCCTCTCTCCCTACAGCAAATATTTACTTAAAGAAGACACACACTGTAAAGTTACAATTAAATGTACAAATTGTCTGAGTGAAAACACAAATGCTATGAAGGACTGGGAATCCCGGAGACACCAGTTGAGCTTAACTGTTTAAAAACCAAACCAAAAAAAATCTAATAGCGGAACCTGTACCTTTTGGGCTTTTTTCTTTTTATGGTATCGTGGCAATGACGTCACCTTCTGCACACTGCAACGCACAAGTAACAATAGATCATTCAAACTGAATAGCTTATACACAAGGTTGCCATCCTGAGGTGCTTTATACTGTGAAGGGTCTTCTTCAAGCATCTGAAGTTCATTTGGCAGCTTTGCTATAGAAAACGGATAAAACAGAAAATGCCAAGCTTGTGTACTCTTTACCATGAAGCTAATTAGTTTTTTTCTCTTGCAGTAGATTTTTTTTTTTTTAAATAGGATCTGTTTTGTTTCCTAAAATTTTGGGGTGAAATGCATCAAATTAGGCCCAAGAAGTCACTTATATATTACAAAAAAATTAAATTTGGAAAATGTCCACTGTAACTTTTAAAAAAGATATCCTAAAATATTCCCACATATTTTATCATAATCATTAGATTTCTCATAGAAACAGAGCTATGAGACTCCACAAATGGTCTTCAAAGGCTGGTATTTAAGCCACAGTCACTCAGCACAAAGGAGACAAAAATTTTATTTACAATGAATGCCTTCTGAGAACAGTCATCCATTTACCAGTCACTGAAATAACTCAAGCCTCAGGTTTGGGTGGTAGCATAAGCCTCTGCTCCAAACTGAGTTTGCTTCAACTTCAATACTAACATATTCAAAAGAAACACCTACTAGATCTCCAAGCACAGCTTTGAGGTAGATTAACAAACACCTCTGCATTCCTTAGAGATATTTTAACAAAATATACAAAATAAACAAGAATAAACTCCAACTTGTTTAAGACTACTTAATGAAAATTTATCCAGTTCTGGTTTTTATCCTGCAGATATATGGAAATATTTGTCAAAACTACAAACGGGTATTGCTGTAGTGTTATGAATCAATACATTTAAATTTAGAGTATATGTGGATCTTTGAATAAAATTATACGGTGAGATATTATCATCCAAGTGACCACAAACTTTCTGTTAGTGACTTAGTTCTGGCTTTCTGCAAAACAAGACATTCATAGACGTTTATCAACTTACTATACAACTTTCAATTTGTGGAATTATGCTTTCTGTTCTTTCACAGTCACACTTCTGCATCTTAGCAATATTAGTTTTACTATATTTTAAAAAAATAATTCTATTATCAAACACCTGAATTCCACACTCTGGCTTTTTAGGGGAAGGGAAAATAGAAAGAATACCATGCTGGCTGAACCCTTCAAACTGATGGAGGAGACACAGTCTTTCAGTGACTAATAAAATTCAGCTAAATCGATAAAACAGGTAGGTAGTAACAACATAATTTCAAGTAAAATGAAATTAGTTGTGTTGTTAACTGTTTCCATTACAGATTCAATAATTAAGATTAATTCCTATGTGATAAATGCCCAGCTAGTCATAAAATACCAGCAAAACATTTTCCCATCAAAAAGCATCAATTCATTGGAATTAAATATTTGAGAACAAGAGTATCTGTCCTGATGCAACCTGCCTGTTTCTGACTTCAGTTGTACAGGACTCAGAAGCAACTCAGGCATGTGAGGAAAACCTCAACGTTCATGGTCCCAAGGATCTTCAAGATTTCTAGGTCTTGGCTAAGGTCTGGGTGTAGCAAAGGCTCAATTTCCAGCTAAATGCCTGAAAGCTTGGAGAGGTGATTTGTAGAAAGTCCTCATTAATCTTCTGAAATAGATTGCTAGGAGCTAAGAAACAGCAACTGAACTAGGAGTCTCGGAACGTATGCACCTGAATTTCAAGTTTTCTTTCAAGTTTTAATTGCATAATTTGATTGCATTGTTCTTCTACAGAAAACGTAAAATAATTCAATTTTTGTTCGACGATAAACTATTTTTGCAGACCAGACTACTCAAATAATTGAACTTCTGAAGTAAAGTAACTCATTTCACTAACAAATTGTTTCTTCCCCTTGCTTAAAATCCTTGTATATAACAACTTTTTATTTCTCTAAAGTAAAACAATATTTCACATTCACCTCTGTGGACAAACAGCTCCTCAAACGCTCCCTTATATGTGCAAGACAGTACTTGTCACACATAGAAGGTATTGTTAAAAAAAAAAAGTCACATCTCTAACTAAATGCAACAGAGGTACTATTAAGATGTTCTTCAGATGAAGGAGTTAAAACGTTTTTCTGTTATATTTTACCAAAATCTGGCAGTTTTACTCCTTACACAACGAACAATGTTTACTCACTCTTTGGCACTCCCTGAAAAAGCGAAGTCCAGGTATTTCTAGACGAGCCGCTGAGATTTGAGGTGGGGGCTGGCACAGCTTCTGTGCTGGAGCTCACCAGTGGTTTTGGAGACTGAGGCACCTGGGCTGGCACAGCATTAGAATTATCACAGCTCAGCACGGGCTGCTCACGAGCTTGGTGGGAAGGTGACTTTAGCAGTTCAGTTTGCATTTTCAAAATCTGTCCAACAGGATCCAGTTCCTTGGACAACTTTCTGGTAGGCTTTCTGCACGTATTTTTTCCCTGATCCGTATCTGAGCAATCAGTCATGCCCGCTAACGGAATCTGGGTGGGGGAAGGTGACTTGGCAGCCTCTGCCAAGCTGTGAGAAGCAGTGTTTGGTACAGTTGTTTTGCAATAATCAGTGTTTTTACATTCTGTATCCATTATCAAACGCTCTTCATGTGTGTCACTACTGCATAAAGACGTCTCATTTTTTTTTGCAGCATTAGCCTCCTTGTGACTAACAGCATTAGATAGAGTATTTAATTTTATTTCATTGCCTGATACTCTGGTCATGACACGCTGTGCTTTGTTCAGTCCTACCTCCTCAGAATTTAAACTTTCATGAGATGAATTTTCTTCAGGACTGAAGCACGGAATGCCATCTAATGACGGAAGCTGCGTGCTGGCACATGCTGAAACTCCTTGCTCAGAAATGGTGTTTTTTTCTTCTTCACTTCCACTCTTTATAGTGGATGTGTTTTTTTTCTCCGTTTTTAGGCCATGTGATAAAACTTTAGCAGTGTTACTAACTGTAGGAAAAGTACTTTCCATTTTACAAGTTCTTGAGAGCTTGACAGCTGCTCCAAAAGTTTCCAGTTCAGTAACATCATCATCAAAGTCCATCCCTGTGTCATCTGGAATAGGAATCTTCCTGCACTGGTAGGTATCAGAAGACATCTTAAGATGGGGAGGGAAAAAAAAAATATTAAAACCAAACCAAACCAAAACAACCCAAAGCAAACCAAAAAACCCACCACGCAACAGAAAAACAAACCAAGAAATAGAAAAATAGAATGTGTTAATCACAAATAAGACACTGTCAAACTGAAAACATGAAAAGCATTCCACAATCCATATTTTGACTACTGGAAGAAAGGGTAGTAACTGAAAAAAAAATCCTGCATTTAACATGGAGTATCTTAATTCCTAGAAGTTGACACATCTTTTCAAGCAGAAATAAAGTTCATAAAACTTGTCCCACTTAAATAAACTGATCAAAATACATTTTAATAAAATAAGCATTAAAGCTGAGATGCATTTAAAGGAACTAGACAGACATTTAAAAACATATGAACTGTAACTCGGTAGAAAAACTGCAGGAAACCTAAATTTTCCTTCATTATGACAGTACAAGTAACTTATGAATTATAACATAGTTTTTTGGTTTTGTTTGTTTTTAAGAAGAGGTGAAGCTACATACATCCCACTGAAGCAGATTGTCTTCAGCTGGTTTGTCCATTGATATGTCAGAAATAGAAACGCAAGACATTTCAGTTGCTAGGAAGTCCATTGGAATTTCATGGAAGATTTGGTTCCTCTCTCTTACTGTCATTTCCTTTCTCAGCAGGGGTGAATCAACATAAACCACTTTTGCTGGTTTACTGCCTTTTCAAGAACAGAAAGAGATCGAGTACATATTAAAGGAAAAAAGACTGTTGGATAATTTAAATAATCTTTCAACTTCTGCTTGTGGTGAAATCCATTCTGCATTCCCACTAGAAGAAATTCAAAACTATCCCCTCATTCATTAATGTCAGCAAATATAAGTATGTCAAGATACAGTGTGAATTGCTGGGATCCTGCAGTAGCACTCCACACCAAATTAACAGTTGATCGTATTTCAAACGCAGTTCTAAATAGAGAATTTGTAAAATAAGAACTTAGGATTCTGTCATTCCTTATAGCATTATAGCATCAAATGCGTTGTTGTTCGTTTTTTTTAAGCCTCATTGCCCAAAAGTGATGGCTACAGTTTACATTTTTTCTAATCAGTAACTATGTCTGGGCTCTGCTGCCCCACTCTTTTGTTTACACTTTAATACACACATGAACCATCCATAGATTGATCAAAAAATAACAGCAATACCCTACCCAATATTATACAGAAAGCAAAAGCACATGGTGACCATCCTACCACTGTTCTAGAAAAAAAAAATACCTGTGGATTGGAAAAAATCTCACTAGTGCAAGAGGTGGGCTACAGGAAAGGGAGAAAAGGAAGGAGAGGAGAAATCCTTCAAGAAAGAGTATATATTGCTAACATATTCCAAAAGCCCTTTATGTGTTAAGTTTGGATTTAAAAATTAACTTTAAAAACTGTAAAGCTGTAAAAGGAGTCAGCCATAGCTTTACAGATTAGGTAATTTAATTTAATGTAGGAAAGTGCAAAATTTGTAAGATACGCAGATATTCGAGAGCTTATTTACTACTATTCAGAAGTCTGCTACAGAAACTTGTGTGAAATGCACATAACATGGACATTTCAAGACAACAAACATTATCAATACTCATAATGAAAAAAACCCAGTGTATTTAAAAAAAAAAAAAAAAAAAGGGTAATGAGAGGATATCTATATTCATATTACTGACAGAGTGCTTGACAACTGAAGCATAACATTCAGGTAAGATAATCAGTTTATTCAAATAATTTTTTGTTGCAAATGGGAAAAGTGATCTCCATAGGCATTAATTCATTATTCTATGATATAAACAGATCCTTTTAATTCCAGAAAATGTTTGCTCTTTGTTTTCTCATAAAACTTCAGTACTTCTTTTTTTGATTGTTTAGATCGGTTCATGTGATAATTTTGATAGCTTCACGCAGTTGTTTTCTTTTCAAGGAGCAGAGCTTACAGTTTTGAAAAGCAAAAGGACATTTAACCAATGATTTTTTTTTTCCCCATGTGGAAAACAGCTGTATGTCCAAATTCCACATTAACGGTGAAACCTCTAGAGGTTGTTACTATTCTCAGCAACAAGGTTGAACAAGCTGTATGAAACTATGAAATGACTTTGCTATCAGCTTTTTTCCTTGAAAACAGAGGACAAACTATAGCAATAGATTATTTAAAGTTCATTTTTTCTGATAACTTCAGTTAAACTAAACCTTTTTCTTTACAACACAAAGGCCCCTGACTCATTACCAGATGACACCTGAAAACTATTAACTTCAGATTTTTGCCCTTCAAGATGTGTGAACTAAAGTAAAATTTTATTACTTTGTTTGAATCCACAAACTAAAAACATGGAAGTACTTAAGAGAAACTATTTTCTTATAGTTGCGTTCTAGAGTGCTGCTGCTTCAGAGAAGGTAAAAATCTGAGCTTATAATTACTATTATGATTTTCATTAACCGTAGCTTCTTTCTTTTTTAAATAAATCCAAAATTAAACTATTCTATCATTGCGTGAAGTAAATCAGACTACCTGCTGCCTTCCTGCAGTTGGTTTTACTGTATTTTCTGACTTCCTGTTCTTCAGTCAGCTCAAAAAGATCATGAGAACATATAAAGGTCTGTCTTCATGGACAAACCCATAATTTTTGTAATGAAAACATACTATACCTGCAACGGGGATCATTTTAACACAAACTGGAATTTCCCACTGCTCCTTGTAGTTTAGTCCATGATTATTCAGCAAAGTAAATAAAGATCGATTACTTAAAACAACTTGAGGACGGTATTTCAAAGCAAGTTTTTCTGCATTTGAATCTGAACTAACATCCTAAAGAGAAAAAAGTTATTTTTTAAAGGTTTTTAAGAAAGACACACATAAATTTAAATGTGTAAGAAAAACTCCAAACCCAAACAAACATGGATTAATCACCCCCCACAAAAGCCCAAATACCACCAACGCCAGACTTCAGAATCAAAAGAAAAAACAAAAAAATTCCCCTGAAGGCTTTCAGCTGAATCTTATGCATCCATTTGGCTGAACCGTATGCATAAGAAAACATATTTTCTTTTATCTTTCAGTTCATTCCTACTAATTTGAATTACTAGGCTGAACAGGAATTTGGATGATTGTGAAATATGGCAGTGAATGGCAGAAGAAAAAAAAACCAAAACAGGCATTCACTCACGCAGAGATTACAGATCTTAAGAGTTAAGTAATAGCACAACAAAGAGATCTAACATTAAAGTATGGTTAAAACTGCAGTTGTTTGAATACAAATTATACATAAAGAATCTTAAAACAAATATAAAAACATGAAGAATGCAAATTCAGAATCAGCATGATAAAATTATTAAACATTTGAGTATGCATTTCCATGAAGAGAAGAAGCTTGGAATGCTCACAAGGTGGAAGGAGAACATCGAGGACTAAGATAACAGAAGCCAAGGAGCACTGAGGACCATGAGGGAGAAATGTGGAAAGCCCAGCTATGTATTTTTTCCTGCAACCTGAGACATCATCGGAAATATTCTCTGTTTATAGCTATAATATCTCAAGGTATGTATCATTCTCCTGTGTCACCTCTGCTACTTTTTAAGCAAAAGTGTCTTTGCAATCAAATTTGTAGATAACAAATTATCTGGAATAAACAGTCACCCAAAAAAAAAAAAAAAAAAAAAAAANAAAAAAAAAAAAAAAAAAGAAGAGTTCTACAGAATGAAAAATTCCTTGATTTTCTCCGTGGAAGAAGACAAACAGAAACATCCAAAATGTAATAGTAAGGTAGAATGGAATCTAAAAATCGTTCAATTTAGAAATGGAGTTTATGCTGTTTAGCAAAAGAAATTCTCAAGGTAAGCTAACCTAATCGACAATAAAAAGGTTACTTACTTCGTACATAATGGAAGCCTTTTTTTCTGGAGTTATAATCGATGTAACAGCTTTATAATCTGTGGGCAGTTGAACAGACATGGTAGGGAAATCTGTTTTACCATGTCTTGCTGTACCCTTGAAGAAATCAAGCAGTATCAGAAAATAGCATTAGCTGAAATCACTCTGACTCAACATTGCACTTCTTATAATGAAAAATATTAAGAATTTATACATGTGCATTCTAAAGTTAGTGTTATATTAAAAATATACTCTGAATGTAATCTTTTTATTGCAAAAATATAGTGAAGGGTGTTAATGCCCTTAAAACCAAAACAATTTCATTAATGTTTTCATTAACAATTTTAATTATAACCCCTATCCCAAGCACTGAGTATTATTTCTAAAAAAAATTCTGAACAATCCAGATGTAATCCTACTTATTTGAAAACACCACCAAAACAATATGTATATGCAGAATATTACCATTACAAGAAGATTTTTTTCCAGCTTAAATGTCAACTGTGTATGAAACTTTCCTCCCATGATACTCATGATCTCCTGGAGTGTGTAAAACTCAGGATACTTTCGCACATGTCCAATACAAGCACGTAATAATTCCTAGCATAAAAAGAAAAAAATAGTTCATGCATTTGTATCTTTCATCAGATGTCCACTGAACAACATTTTTTCTGCAATTACAAGTTGCATTTGCATATACTTTCTGTAAAGAATCGTTATATTTAGCAAATTAGTGCTAACGGACTTGTACAACTTTTCCAGTTAGAGATGCTATTTAAAAACTTAAGAGATACCAGTACAACTCTATAATAATTAACTGGTATCAGTACTGAATGCTCTACTCTCCAGTAATACTTTTGTAAAATAATGTGGCACTTACTAGAAAAGACTGAATTTTTAACAAGAATATAAGTAGTCCATATCAATTAAGGCAAGACATTATGAGGAAAAGAAACAAGAGCAAGTCAACCCACTGATGGGAAAACTTAACAAACCTGTATTCTGGAAATCTTTTCCTGAAATGTGCTATTAAACCAAGAACGATATATAAAGTCACATTCATTTTTGATTTTAGAATCAGAGTGGATATTTAACACAGCATGAACTTGCAGATGATTATGATTACAACCTGAGTAGCCTCTGATTAAATTGACTTTTTAACATGCTACTGTAGTGGAAAGCTTAACATTCTGTCCCGAATTTAAAGATGTCATTTACTTAATTGGTGACTCAGTCTTTGTATAGTATTTCCTTCAATTACCTCACTTATATTGTCTTATTGGCTACAATAAAGTGTGGGCCAGGCCACACTGCACAGCATATGGGAAATGGTGACTTTTCTCATCTCATCCCACCCTGGAATCAGCAGAAGTTTGGGGAATATCAGTCCCCATGAGCAGTGTCGACGTATCTTAAACACGAATCCAATATGATTATTTAAGAAGTGAAGAAATTAAACACAGTAGTGGTAATTACCTCAGTATAACGTTGAACATGTTCAGAGATGGCATCATAATCCTGGGCACAGCTTTTTGCAGCATTTTGGGCAAACTTCATAAATTCTGCAACTTCATTGTCTACTACTTCTTTCATTTGCTGGGGGAAGGAAAAAAAAATAAGAAAGAATGGAATCCTATAGGCTAGGTACATAACCAGCAAAATTTGCAGAGAGGTAGTACTGGTGATGGTATGAAACAGGGCACAAATTCCATGTGCTCCTCAATTTGGCAAGTCTTTGCATATGTTCAGAGTTTGACTTAGGTAAAAACAAAACAAAACATATCTTTGCAAGGTCTATTTCCTTAAACAACAACCAAAAAAAACCAAAAAAAACACCAGCACACCAACAAAACACCACCCCCCAACAAGGAGCAAACATCTTTTGATCATGCATTGTTAGTTTACAAAAATAAAGGTTACAAGACATTGCTGGAGCAAATTTACAGGACAGAGTGACAATGACATTTGAGCTCTGACTTCATAAGTTATTACATTTTAAGTAACAACATTTACTGTTTATAGTGATTATATGATTCAGGATTCAACTGAAGTGAATTTAGAAACATTTTAATACATTTTCCTCAACCCTTGGTAACAACAACAAAAAAAACCTATGACTCCTTCCATATATGCACACTTACCAGATACATGAGTAATTCTCTCTCACTTACTGCATCGGCTTGACAATGGTTTACTTTCTTTGAGTACTTAGTCGTCAAATATAAGTACATTTTCTGCTCTTCTGCAGTCAAGCGAGAGGTAAACGGATAGGGGAGTCTGGGTTCTGGAAAATTATGATCGTCAGTTGTGCTTTTGACCTTCACCTCAAGTGGATCTGCAGCCTGTATGCTACAAGTCTGCCTGTTTCCTGAAGAGCTTGCCAATGTCTCAACATTTTTTTTTGCCTCTCTGAAAGAAAAGTAATAAATGAAAGAACTTACACTTTGTGCATAAACATCAGTATTTGTCAGAATTAATAACGGCAGTCATGCAAGCCTAAACTTCAAATCCAGCAAAATCTACTGCGAGATACTGTACTATTCCAACTCCTAGTCCATGCCATAGGAATGTTGTTATTGTGAAACTTCACCTGGACAATGAGACTAACCCTTAGTACCAACGCAGGTTTGCCACTGGCTTAAAGACGACAAAACAAACAAACAAACGTGTTGTTTTTGTTTTGTTTTTCAAACGAAGTAGTGGATATATTAGTTTATAGACTCAATATTGAGGTGACAAGCTAAATATGAAAATCTCATTTTTTGTTCTGGAAACACCCATTATCAATGAAAAGATAAAGAGTCCCAACATTTTGTCATTCACTGACAGATGGTGTTCAGAAACAGTTTGCGATCAGAAGGGTCTAACTTATGAGTCAAAGTTATGACAGTAAAGGAGAAAGACTTAACCAAAAAAAGCCCTTTTTTCACTGTAAACCATGTAAATTAAAACTACTTAATTGTAACAATAGAAATTCCAGATTTCAATGAAGAAATTCCTAAAAACAGAGCACACCATTTAAGAGTTTCTTTTTCTGCTCTAAAAAATGCCAAAAGAGCTGCCAAAAATGATCCTAGGCTAAGGCAAGGGGTGTAGCTGCCCTAGCAACAACAAAGAAGTAACATTATAAAACTGGTTCTTAAAGCAACTTCAGTATACAAAGGCTATCTTAGCTGTGCTCTGTTTAAAATAACTGTTCTAAGAGAGAAAATGTTTAAGGTTAACAAAATGAACATTAACTGCTGATCTTGGAAAAAGCATATTTTTAAGATACAATTTCAGCAGTAGAAAACATCTCAAGTGTTATTCAAACCCAGCAGTATCACGTCCACAGTTCTTAATAATACTTCACAGCTGTCTCTCTGAATATGAGAATGTGTCCATCCTTGTGGCACAAACTGGCAAATTTAATTAAGCTGCAGCAGCGACAAGATGCTGACTCAGATATGCCAATGTAGGAACATCAAGAAATTCTAGCAGCTTAAATTGGCTATATTCAGCACTGAATGAAATGGCAGCACATCAAGATCATTTCAGTATGCAGCGCTGTCACAGTCTTCATCAGAGTGCAAACCAAAATAATCTGACAGAGCTTTTCTGTCCATATTTACAGTATTATACTTTATTTGAGCTGACGGCTTAAATTTTTCCCCTTCATTTTATCAGCAACCTGCCTTCACAGCTTCTATGGTGAGAGAACATACACTTCAGTAAATATCTATCAGAAACCCCAATACAAAAATTGACAAATTTCCTCCAGCTTTTACATTCATATTTGCCTCAACAGGTTTCATTTCTCTTCCTCTTGACTATGGCCACACAACCCAGTCCCATCAATTTCTGAATTTTTTCATTGCAACCTCTCTTCTGGCTATAAACCCACTTCTACCATACACAACTGAACACAATCCCACTCTTGAGTGCAGCCACATCTACACTAGAAACCCTTTTTCTACATCATCTAGAAGAATAAACCTACAGTAATATCCAGTGTAGCCAGTAGCAAGCTCTGAGGGCTGCGCTTACTTCTGCCAGTTCAAGGAAAGCTGCTCCAACAGAGAAGAACCGCAAAAACATCTTGCTAGAGATGTGTGATATATAGAGGCATGTGATGTAGACTGGTATTCTCCTCAAATATGTGTTCGCACAGTGTCAGAATCCCCCTTTACAACAAATTTCTCCACATGCTGAACTCCCCGCTTAGAGCACAGGAGCAACCTTGGTCTCTCATCCACATTTTTTGTGATGTCAATGTTCATCCATCACGAGACACTTGTACTTCCCTACCAGCTTAACAACTTTGTACAAAAAACAACAGCATTTAAGTACAATCCTCTAACGTCTGATACCCACCAGCATTTGCTATGCATTCCACTACACGAAGCAAATGTTGCTTCCTCAATTTAAGAAAATAAAAAAGACATTAAAACCACACAACCAATACTACCTGTACCACCCATCTTCACATAATTTCACTTCCCATTCTTCAGCTAACACTCTATACACGTTCTCCATTAGTCAAGGAATTAATTGCAGTTCCACTGCACCTAAGACACTGTTGGATCTCCATAAAGAGTGCTGGCTATTTCCAAAAGATACAAGTAAAACGGATTTCAATATACACTATCATCAGCCATCTACAAAGTGAGAAAACATAGGCAGCAAGACAATAATTTTTAAAAATAATCAGGTCTGGTTCAGGGGTTACAGGATCTTACTGTGGCCAGTTAAGAGTGTGGGTCAAACTTAATCCCTCTTCGGTACATAAGAGAAAGCAAAAAACAAGCACTACCCCCAAAAATCACACAAACCCCATCCCCAGAGCCCCAAAATACCAGCCCACCCCTCAAAAGACACAAAAGACCAGAGGTCCCAACCTAGACTCTTCCTGCCTTCTGAGGTTCCACAACAGGTAAAGTACAGACCAGCTGCTGGACCGAGTCAGTAACAAATGCTTGCAGACCAGATAACATGGAGCTTTCCCCAAAACAGTAAGGGCATGGTGTCAGTAGCATGATGACAAACAGTAAAATATTATAAGATATCAGAATATACCTGTTTGATAAATGCCATAGTTCGGAGATGCTTGGAGCCAATGAATATTTTTCATAGATTTCATGTGAGAAAAATACTTCACTACCATTTTTTGGTGAAATATCCCTGATAACAAAAACAAAACAAGAACATTGCAATACACAAAAAATTAAAGGCCACATCTGCCCGTAACAAACAAAGAGAACTATTATGTACCTAAAAACAAACAAAAAAAAGGCCATTTACAGTGTTTCCACATTCCCTCTTCATGGAAGTTGCATATATACTAATTCCCTACTGGCTTCTATAGTAAAATACATGTGTTCTTTGCAGCCAAAAATAACAACTTCATTAATACAGGGTCTAAGTTCTAGATACGGTGAGATAAATTCTGATGGAGTCACACGCTTCCAGGTGTTTATTAGCCAAACCCAAACACTGGGTTGAACTCACTGGAATTTTGAGAAAAAAACCTTATCTTGTTCTTTTTCAGGAGATATTTTGTTTTCCACACAGATCTTACGCTGTAAACTGTCCTCTTAAAAAAAAAAAAAAAAAGTATTTATTTGATATAGCCCTTCCAGCGAACAGGGTTATACAATGCTAGTGTTACCAAACTATTTTGAAAGGCATGAAGAAAGATTCACCTCTGTCTCCCTCACAAATAAACTAATTCAAAACCAACTCACCTCTCTAGGCTTAATAAGCCGAATTACTTCTCTGTAGGGCTTTTCGTATTAAAAACAAGAACAACATTGTCCCCAAAACAACAACAACATGCCCCTCGCCTCGCCGGGAGATGTACGCTACTGAATCGTCCCTCATTCCTGAACACAAACACACTGCCACTCACCCCTCCCTCCGCCTGAGAGAACAACCAAAAATGGCGCCACTCCCCTCCTCCCCCCTGCGGCGGGCGGGGCCGACGGGAGCGGGAAGTCGGGCCCGCCCCGCTCCCCTCGGGTGCATGCGGGCTGGGCAGCGCGGAGCGAGGGGGCACCTTCCCGCCCCCGCTCCTCAGGGGGGTCTCGCTGGGTGGGGGCAGCAGGGAAACGCGCTCACCAGCTCAGCAGCTGCTTTTCGGCCGCCATCTTCTCGGCCTCCTCGGGGAAGCGCGTTTGCCGGCTCCTCGTCTCCTTGCGGCGTGAGCCCACCTCGCGGCGTTGGCCAATCAGCGTAGCAGAGCGCCGGGCGCGCGGGGTCAGGTGTTCCGAGCCAGCCAATGGGAGCGGGGACTCGCCTCGCTGCTGGAGGGGGAGCGGCGGCCATCTTGTGGCAGCGGGCCGTGCCGCACGCCGCGTGTTCGCCGCCGCCGAGGCCCCTGCTGCTGCCGGGCCGGCCCGGCTCGCCTCGCCGGGAGATGGAACGTGCCCAAGGCTTCTCCGCACTGTGGGCTCCGCTCCGGCCCCGCCTCGAGTGGCACTTCCTGTCCTGGGTGTGCTCTGCCATGCGGCTCGTCCCTGAGGGGGGCTGGGGCCATAGGGGAGTGGGCCGAGGCGCCCTGCGGAGGTTGCTGCATTTATCAGCTTCTCTCCTCGGCTTCCAGTTTCCCTGTTTCACTTCCCACACGTGTTAACACGTGGGCCGAGCCACAAAACGTTTTTTCTGTTGATCATGCTACCCAGTGTGGTAAAATGTGGAATTCAAATATTATTGGTACCTGTAGGTCTGGGTGATGGAAACTGATTTGCTTGTGGTGTCTTAAGAAAATATCCCCTTGACAGCTCTAAAGATGGAGAAATGAAGAGGGAAGTGTGGATTGTGGCACAAAAGAAGGATTCACAGCACCTCATCCTGTGAGTAAAACTGGGCATTATACACAAGTACATAAAAATACTGAGATGATTCAGAATTATGTCCAAACCTACCAACAAAGGAGTCTCTTTAGCTTGCTTGCAGATCAGTTTTAAGGATATTGTTTGATTTTAATTCTGCCCTTTTTTAGTTGATCTATCTCAGAGAAGTGGAAAGGTTCCTGTGTCCCTACTGGATCCACCCAGAGCCCAGACCTGGATGCAGCTTTGTAACGAGTAAAACTTCAAACCCCAGGTATGGTAAGAGTTACATAGCTGAATAATTTGAAGAATTACCTCAAACTGTGAATGCAGAAGGTCAAATCCTACTTCAGTTTGCATCTCTCTACAACCTGCAGGGTCTATATGAATATCAGGAAACACTTTTCACTGTGAGGATGACTGAGCACTGGCACAGGCTGCCTAGGGAGGTTGTGGAGCTTCCATCCTTGGAGATACTCAAAAACCATCTGGACATGGCCCCGGGCAACCAGCTCTTGGTGTCCCTGCTTGTGGCCTCTGGGGGTCCCTGCTGACCCCAACCATTCTGTGAAGTAGTTGGCAGTCAAAAGCACCACCTCCTAACTTACAGTTTAGCTTTCCTTATAGGTGGGCATGGGAGTCCTCTGTTTGTCTCTTGCTTCAGAAAAAGGCCTGCATTTTATATTGAACGTACATAGTTGTTGCCTAACCTAGATATTGGTTAGAAACTCCTGTGAGTGGAAAGATTGAGCAGGAATCAGGTCCTGAGGATAAGAAAACTGAATCTGGCTTTTCAGTGTCAAAGACTGCTTTAGTCATGGCGCTGCTGTAGAGCAAATGGCACTACTTAGTGCCACAGTTCTAAGAAAGCGATCACTTCCGCTACTTTTTTTTTGTAGGCTCGCTCTGTAGATGAAGGCTGCTTCCAGATATAGTGCTTTCAAAGATGAATGCTAATACCTATTTCTGGATCAAAGTCAGGCATATAAATACTGAACTGTTAAAGCTCTGTCAAGACTCTTGAGGCATTTCTGGGTAGGCGCAGAAGTAGAATTTTACACAAGTCTCAAGACCAAGTGTGCTGCTGACATTCAGGTGCTCCCAAAGTTAGCACAGCAGAGGGGAGTTGCAACTTTGATTCCTAAATTTTATTAAAAACCTCAATTTTGATACCCAAGTCTTCATGTAGATCTAGCCCAAAGCATTATTTCCAAAGTCACTGGGAAGGCCTTAAGTCAGATTTCTTGTATCTTGCACTTCGTGCAGTGAACTGTGATTTCAAACAAGAAGACGCCTTCAAGGAGAGGGAAGCTAGACTAACCCCTGTTCATTCTGAGGAGGTTTAAAGCCCTTGTTGGCCAAATGGGGAGCTTAAAATGTGCTCAGGAGTCTTCTTGTTTCCTTGCTGCCAAATATTACGTCATCTATGTGCTAAACAGTTCTGATATATGTGCTTAGAAGCACAGCGTGATTTTGTAATGGTGCATTCTTTAAGAAATAAACCTAATAAACCACAATTCAGAAAAACAAATGATGCTACTGACAAAAAATTAAGACAGATTTTTCCATTAGAAGCTGAAGTTTTATTACAGGATAACAGTACATAAAGCACATCTAAAATCGATGTGTTCAATGCACTTAATAAAGGTAATGTAATATTAAAGGTACAGTTTCTAAGTACAATATAACAACATTCATATTAGAATGAAAATTGGAGTATTTAAAAGACAACATTAAATCTCTTATTTTTACAGTCATATTTACAAAATGAATCAAAATACTTTTTTCGGGACTGAGTAAAATAACAAACTTGAATATAAGCAGGCTATTGTAAGAGTGAGTTGGAAAGGTTCATGAAAGTGAAAAGTTAAGTGACTGGGTAAAGATCATTAGCAAAGGTTTAGTACAATACCACTTTAGTATTCCTCTTGATGGCTTACATTTTACTGTGGCTAGAAAAGGAATTTATACATACTGTACACATAACAGACAGCATATATTTACATGTACAGTATAATCGCATTTAAACTTGTGTGTATTTACAGAAATTTGAGCATATCACTCAACGAGGTTTTTGAAGTCAATGTGCTTAATCTTCAAACTGGTGTGTATTTGTAATCAGCATTTATTCTGGTCTTGTTACGTTGAACATTTAGTAAGCAGGGAGAATATATATTAACCAAATGGTTTTGCATAAAACGATCAAACTATTAAAATTAAAACAATAGGGAGAACATGTTCCTAGCATCGCGTGTAGGTTAGCACATACAAATTTAAGAGTGAGTCTTTTTCTGTTTGCACGTATCAAAAGGTGACTGAAATCAACAAGGGAAAACAAAATTGTCATGGCTTATATTTAAATAAGATTGTAGCTTCAAGAGGTTTTTATAATTGTCCTGATAGTGTCTGCAATTAAACATTCCACTTATGAAAATATACCCACGGTGCAGTAAAGTTTGTATTTATTTTTAGGACAACAGTATGTTTGCTGTTTAAAAAAAATTATTTATATATATATATATTCCTTGGATTGAGGGTATAAAAGCAGTGCATGGAAGCCAAGAATCATGGCTTTAAAATTCACTACCTTCTATTATCAAAAAGTGCAGTAAACAGAAACATTGTATTTAATAAATTGCTCAAAAATCTTTGCTAAAGATCTTATAAATTCAGTAATATTACAGAAAAATTCTAATAAATATTTAAAAGGTTAATTACCTCCTTAGTTAGATATTTGATATCCATCAGTTTTTAAGAATTAACATGAAAACAAGATCTAGAATGAAAGGAACAGGGGACGGGAATACTTTTAAGGGTACATGACTACGTAAATTAAGGTATACATAAAAAATAAAAACAAAACCCCCAGACCTGACAAAACATTGCAAATTCCACTTCTTAATTAATTTTAGTTGCTAATGGCTGTCCTTGGATATGTATACATGTCTTAGAAAGCATGTCCAAGGACTGAATTTAGCCATCTATCTACCATGGAAGATTTACAGAAAATTCCTATTTACAGTAACCGTAGTTAAGTGTGTAGGCATGGCCTGGTAACAGCCGCAGTTTGCGTGTGTACAGCTCCTATTTGAAGTGAAGAGGGAGGAAGGCACCCAGCAGAATAACATCGATAAAGATCAGATGCAACAACAGGACAGAACTCTCCCAACAAGCCAAATAACCACCTCCCTTGCAGACAGACAGCGTATTGTAATTACTTTATACTGGCAGATTAGATGTTTTTCTCTTTTTTTTTAATACAATACAGGCAGACTGTTTTAGTAACCAAAAGGATAACAAGCTGGACAGAGTATTTTCAATAACGTTAATAATAATGTTAATAATGTAGAAAAAAATTCTACATTTGATATCAAGTATCTGTACCGGTGAAGTAATTTTCTCCCTATTAAATATACTATAGAATAATTTATATAATGACACTATGCATTTAAAGAGAAAACCATGTCCCAAATCTTGTACTCTGATACAGGTACTTGTTGGGCATATGTTGGTGTGTGTGTATATATATATATACACAAATATATATATATTTATATATAGTTATACTCAGTGAAATTAACAAGACCCAAAGGTGGTATTGTCTAGGAATAAAAGGGGTTTGCTTTTGTTCACAAAAGTAACTTATCTAGCACCACACATCAGAAAAACACAAAAATAGCACACTCTAGTTCTAAACAGCTATGTCTAAAATAGATTATATAGTAAAACAGATATTATACAGCATAATGTGGTATTTGATAAACAGATAAATATTTGCACTGTGTAGGCTGTTTATAGTATAACTTTATCTATACAGAATGAAAGCAAAAAGTTAACTGTATAGAGGTGAGCAGAACAACATTAAATATTATGACTCCAAAGCAGAGACGAAGTTAGAGTTGAAAGAATAGAGCAAGATAAAATGTTTACAGGCCATTACAAGTCCTTAAATTAGTAGTAAAATAAGGAATCAGTTGCTCAAGTTTAAGAAAGCAGTAAACAAGAGGTTGCATTTACATGCAGATGTCTAAAACTTGTATTTCTTTTAAATCTATGCACAAAAAGTCATTTGTTTTTATTGCTTGACATTCAGTTATGGCTAGAGTATTTTTAACCTTTTTTTTTGTACTTTGGAAACAAGAATATTGTTAAAGGTGCCATAAAAATGGACAACATTGAAAACAGTTTGCAAATAAACCACCTAACACTGCAGTTCTTTATACATTTTAAAAAGCCTTGTCTGGGGTTTGTCATATGTTAAATATATTTAATCTGGGAAAATACATTGTAGCTTGAAGCCTCCCATTGGCCCAAACATCCAATACAAAAACACATCTCCAGAAAAGGAGCAGGCAGACAATACAGTTACATAGAAAGAAGCAGCCAGTTAATGTCCTAATAGTTCAAATATTCACCACTGTTCTGTAACTTGCTTCTAAATCAATGTAGAAATGAGGAACATTTTGGATTTAGAAAGGTGTACAGTACGTATGCCATTTTGTGAAATAAAATTCACTGTATTGCTTATGAATTCTCTGCATTAGATATAGATAGCATTACAGCTTGCAAGTTCCTGTCAAGTTTGTGCATCTACATTTAAGACTTTGTGGGGTAATTCAGAGTAGTGTTTCTCAAACTGAAAGTCACAACCATTTGAAAGCTGCCGAAGTGTTTAGATTATTATCAAAACACTTCTGTCGGGCAAAGGTAGCTTGGTTCTCCCCGGGTTCTCCATGGAGCGGGTCCCGCTCCCAGGGTTGCAGCTCAGCCCCCGCAGCGAGAAGGAGCTCAAGGGCTGGCTGGTGCCTGCAGGCATTTGCAGCAGCCACGGTGGTACCGAGAGCTAGCGGCAGCTCAGTGCTGTACTTCGGAAATGCTGCCAGTAAATGCAGCTGCTTTGCGCTCCCTGCCCCAGAAAAAGTTAAGTTCATTCTAACACAGAGTGCCCTATGAAGAAATACAGCCCAGAGGGATTGTGCTTTCAGAAAGCTTGAGAAACACTGACTTAAAGGAAAACAAGTTTACGAAGGACGTATGAACGCTGAAAACATGCAGATGTTAACAAAAAGGTGTGATGTCACACATCAAGTTGAACAACTTGATTGTGAAGTTCAGCCTGAAATAGTAATGAGATGGAGGGAAGACATACAAGTGAATATTGTGGCAGAAGAGACGAACCTATGAGTGTTGATCTGAAGCCTTTATCACGTTTTGTTTCTTATTTGGATAGCCTACTTATTGCTATAAAGTTATTGCTATATTCTACCAATGATAAAGGCAAAAAAAAAAGCTAAACGGCAACATTACATATGAAAAAGGTAGAATACAGCTTTTGATGTTAAAATTCTATTTAGTACCTGAATAAAGTTCCAAAGACTATATATTATCCTAAATGTTATGTATTTTTCCCCTCAAGTCCAGTGACTTAGCATTATTTAGCGAGCTATTATCACAGTACAAGGATTAAAGCACATACTGCAATGATTTTTAAATAAATACTCATTTAAATTTTAAAACTTTTATTTTTGTTGTTATATTTGGTATCCATATGCATTTGCCCTCATTTCCACCAGATAAGTTACTGACAGGAATATTTAAGCATAAAGAAAATAGGCTAATATTCAAATATGTTCATGGAGGAAACTTTTAAAGCAATAAATATTACTATTCATAGTGAAAAAAATAATTCTAATAGTCATATTTCTCCAGCTAAGGAAAATAAAGACATTTCTTCTGTGCAGTCTGAGTCAGCAAGCACAGGTAGAATTTCATATACTGAATACTCAAGGGAAATTGCTTATTATTTTGGATATTGGATAATAAATGCTGTTTCTGACATATTAATAAGTTTATCTACATTGGGGAGCTTAGGAAGCTGTAGAGAAAAAACTATGTATTGTTTGCATGCACAGCTTGTGCTGTGCAATGTGTTTTGTTCATTAAGTACAGACTGGGGAATGTGTATGCCAATCCAAAAATAGATATTGTAATGTTTGGATCACCCCACTACTTATTAGTTAACAAATCTTATAGGTTGTACATATTAACAGTATGTTTAATTAAAAGGCAAGTACGTAAAGAATAGGTTCCATTGTGAATCAGCAATAGGAATTCTACTGAAAATGCCAGAACACAAACTGCTCATGAGGTCCTACTTGCAAAGCAATTTTCTGCCTCAGAAGGCCCTTCCAAGCTAAATTTGACTGTCAGCTTGTAAAACTCTAAGAAAGGTTTCCCTGTTTATTAAGCAACGTAAAGTAAACAACTGGAAGCCATATACCCAGTGAAAAAACCCTCAATAACCTAAGGTGCTGGAGAACGGATGCTTTTTTGCTAGAACACAGATGGAGAAATTCACTCTCTTCCCAATCTAATCAAAGTCTTGAAATCTTGGTCATTTTGTTTGTTGTTGCTTATCTGCTTTTCTACTTGCATTTTCAAAGGAATGTTAAGCTATAAGACAAGGCTAATTGGGACAGGCTTCCAGAATCCTACAGTTTGGCACTTGGAGACTTCCTAAACAGTGCTGGGTTTTGGTGCCACTGTAATCACTTGGAATTGCTGCGTTTGATGTACTAGATAGAAAAATGCCTCAGTGCTTCTTGCCAGTCAGGTGTTTTGCAACAGTAACAGAGAACGTGTGAAGTGGTGTTCTTGTGTTCCTTTCTATGTGACTTCATTGCTGAAACCTAATCATTACCTTTTCATTCTTGCTGTACTATCATAAACTGATTTGTTTTCTTTGACAATTATTTGAATACTGAAAACCCATTTTCTATTGCAAACTACTGAAATTCAGCTGGAAAAATAGTCCTATCATTATAAAAATGTCCAGAAGGTACTGAAATTAATTTCAATCATTTATTTAATGGGTCACCATTAATTTATTTTCTAAAATATCACTGCAAAACTTTTGCGCTGTTTGGAGGACTCTCAACAAAATAAAGACCAAAGAGCAGCTATACTGCAAAACTGAGTAAGAGAATGAGGCACACACAGAGCATTTAGTTAAAAAAAATATCCAGTTCTCTTGTGCCTGGGGGCAGGGGGGAGGGAAGAAATACTAGCATATTTTTTAAAAAGTAATTTGTTCCACCAGTAGTACTGGCCACCCTGTTGAAGAGTTTTAGAAGATCCCTGAGCGTGTTAGTTTCTGACTCTTAACCCCAGCTCCAAACTGATAGGGCTTCTGTTGTTGATAACGAGATGGATTGTCATTCACAGTTAAGTCAATCATAAGGTGCTTATCTATTTACCCTTTTTTTCACCAATCAGCACAAAGAACTGTCAGAAAATAACTTTTATTTTTTCTCTTTTAAATAATAAAAGGGCACAAAATTTAAACAATCAATGTTTTGTGACAGTGGTTTAGGATTATTATCTGGCTGCCCCTCAACAACAGACAAGTGATTCAATCGACATTCCTTAGCAAAAGAAAAAAAAAAAGAAAAAAAAAGGCCAAAAAAAAAGGAGAAAAATCCTGTACAAATATGTATTTTTCCCTGAGGGATCAAGGTTACACCCGCAAGTGCTCTATGTACATATTGCACTGTAGAGGAATGAAGAACATGTGCAAAAAAAGCAACAATGATTGAAGCTTACTAATTAAACCTTTTAATCATGACTGCTACGTCATCTTGCATTTTGGAATGTCGGAACACAGCTATTCCTTTAATCTAAAATGTAAAAAACAAACAAAAAGACAGAAAAAGAAAAACACACCTCTACTATGGCACATTCAATGAAATAAAAAGTTTTCCAAAGACAAATAGACAAATTCCATCAAGAAAATAATACAAAGTTCGTTCGTTTGTGGGTTTTTTTTGTTTTTTAGAAAAATTACATTACTTTCTTTCATTGTTTCACATTACAAAATTTTTTTTTCATGTTTACACAAATCACATTTTATTGCAGGAATATTTCAAGTGCCATCAAACATTTATAGAAGGGTTAAAAAAATAGAAGTCTCTCTAAAGTGGTCCAGACAAGGCTTTGTATAGAATAAATCTTTTTCCACCTTCTATTTTTGACTTAAGTATTTAGAAGACATTTTCTTTATTCCATTGACACTTAACAGCCTGGAAGCAGCCACACACGTACCCACGCACGGATTCCTGTGCGCACACAAACGCACTCTCTCACACAGACACACGTGCACATACACACACAGATATCTTTGTATCCATACTAAGATAGATAAGCCTTAATAAAGAACAACCAAACTTAAAAACAGCCTCCCTTTTCACCTAATCCCATGGTTTTAAAAACATCAAACAATGCTGGAGATGCTGAATTCTATTAGGGTGGTTCAAATGACAGTATAGTATTGTGTGTCTTTCTTAGAAAGCCACCGTCTCTGTGGGTAGATAGAACACCCAATGAAAATGTCTTTGCAGACTTTAAGGAGCAAATAATTCAAAACCAATGTATTGTTCCTTTATCTTCAGCTGTCCTCATGTTTTTGTTTGTAGTGAACTGGGCAGATGATGAAAATACTTATGTGAATATATCTATTGAGCCAAATACGTTTTTAAACTGAATATTGGGTTGATATCTGATACTAGGCCATAGTCCCCAAGGTTCTGCAGAGTGCATTTCATCTGCTGTGTTGGGTTCTTACAGGACCAGCGCTGTGACCAGCCCCTCCACATTATTCTATGTCCCCTTTCATTAACTCCTCCTCGACAACAGAAGTCTTATCCGTACATCTGCCATGCTCTATCCCTTTTTTTCTCCCCGTTCTGTGAAGAGCGAAACAACAGTCACACTCTATCCAAGTGCCTGTTAAGAGCAGAGTTACCTGGGGTACGTACGCACAGCTTTATCAGCTTTATTTAACAAGGTGCCAGTACACAGGAGATCTCACAGACAAAAATGACAGCACTTTGTGGCCCAGAAGACCACATCACAAGCTGTTCTCAGATGCAAAGGGCTTCCAGCTAAGGCCCCATCTGGAACCTTTTTATGGTTATGTATTTTATTAGTAAATGCTCCAAAAATCTCTTGTCAATGGCTTATAGGTGTAAATGTGCTGAATTAGATACCAAACAAAACCACTGGCACCGAGATGCCTGGTGAAGTACTAATATTCATCAGGAAAAGGTAAGAAAAGGACCCGACTGAAAATTAATCCCCAAATAATTTTGCCTGGTAGTCCACTTATTGTCAGAAGTAGGAGTTGTATCTCACTCTCTAAAGAAGTAGAGGTCTTACTTCATTATTCATTAGTTGACACTGAAATTAAGTTTAGTTGATCTTTACAGCACTAGCACCTAAGGCTGGTCACATTCAGAAAACGTTTGTTGGTTAAAAGGGTTACTTTAAAAACAGGAACATACATTAGGATGAAAGTACCATATCGTGCCAGTTACTCCAGTAAAGTAAACAATGGTTCTAGGAAAGGAGTTTCAGTGAGACTGAGGAGGGCACGTGCTGGGCTGTGAGCCGGTCTGGGGGAGCAGGCGGGACGGGCAGTACACGGAGGGCTCGGGGACGGTTTCCAAAAGCCCCCTCGTGCCTCCCTCCCTGCTCACGGAGGTGCGGTGTTCCCTTCCCACACGGCTTTGAGGGGGGAGCACATGGTGCTCCTCTCCCTCTCCTTTCAAACCGCAGACACGAGCGATGGCCGCAAGCTTCCCTGGTGCGGTAGACTAGACCATTTTTAATAGGTGTCGTAGCTAGATGTTTCAATTTGACCCCAAAGGAAACATAATCAACTTGTAGAATGTCTGTTTTGCTTGTAATACCCCCGTGACCTGATTCTTTCTAAAATATCTGGGTTTCAGTGTACTTCTGTTACTATTCAACAACTATACTATCCTTAAGAGGTTGTTTATCCTTAGAAATGAAAGCAGCGGTGCATATTCTATCTCACTCGTTTTTCTTTTTTAACTTTCCTGGCTTTTTCTGATGTACTTCATCAGAAACCTCCTTGTGCAGGCCTAAGAGGTATCCAGTTACAGATCCTCATCTCATGCAAACCAACTATGCGCCTCTGGCTCAAACAGCCACAATTTACTTTGTGATGTTTATTGTGAATCTGCTTCCTTTGGAACTAGGTTTACTTGCCAAATTTGCTTAGAGACAGTATTCTTTCTAAAGGGAATCATAATTAATAATAATACAGACTGCAAGATTCGGGTTATTGGTCATGCAATACGGAAATCACAATTTCAGTATTACAGAACGCAGCTTTACGATATTAATGATTTCTAGGCATTAGACGCAGTACAAAACAATGATTTCTAGCAACGGTGTCCTTTTACTTTGTTATTCTGTACTCATCTGATAAACTTTAAAGTGCATCTTTTTAAATAAGGAGAGCAATGGACTTTTTTGTTCAGCTACCTGAAATTGAACTGCTGGATGCTGGAAGAACATGGGTGTCTCATCTCACTGAAATCAAAGACTTCAAAGAGTACAAAGGTTGGAGTTTGAAGGCATTGTTTACGATATGGAGTACAAAAGTATGTAATATTATGTATAAAAATTACTTTTCCACATACATGTCATACACACATACTTTTACTGTAGATACAGACTTGAGTGAATACCTTCAAACCTGAATTTACAGTTGGCAGAAATACACTTTATTTAATGGCCTGATTCTCAAGGATGCTGCGTTACTCATTTGCGAGTGATCCGTAATGACCTAGCTTAACACTCTGACCGCGGCACCTCAGCATCTTTGAAAATGAGGCTTTTGACTTGCGCACCTAAAGCTGAATTTAGGCATGTAATTTTAAACATCCAGGTTTGAAAGATTTGAAAATAAAAGTACCTTTTGAAATTAACAGCTGAAAAGCTGTTTTTAATTTAGAAAATTGTCATTATTTTCAACTCTGTAGAAAAATCTGTGTAACCATTTCAGGATATGACCAGCCTCTCTTTAAAAGTAACATGGAAAACAGCAGCATAAATACCTCCCAATGTATCAGTACCTGCCAAACCTTTTTCAGTTAAACTTGAATTTCTGGTGCACATGCAACACAACAATGAACACGCTAGCATTTAATTTAAAGAAAAAGGTGCAAAATGAAAGTGCCTTATCAATTCAACAAGAAAAGCTATACCAGTAACTACATTTTATATTAATTAAAACAATATATAAACAATATCTCTTTTGCTATATATAGTCTTCATGCCCATTTACCCTGTAATATATTATAATGCTATTGTTGCTATTGCTATGGACCCTTTTCATGCCGTTCTGTCTACTGGCAAACAGTGGTAGGTGAAAAAAAATCGTCCTTCATGAAACAATGAGCAAGTTGTGCAAACTGATACCGAAATCTCTGCAATGCGCACCAGTCGCTGATTACTAGGTGGACTCTCTGTTCTGATCAACAAATTGACTGTTCTGTCAAAAGTCTGGGCAGTGAACTACACGAGAAAACAACCTTCTGACATGAGTACCCTCAGTCTGTGTAAACAGAGGTCAGGGATTGAGAAGTTGAGACAGAAAAAGGGTCCATATTTGTAGGCATAATGGAAATCATATGCATGAGAAAAACAAGTTCAACTTTGTTTCATTGTTTCCCATCCTTCGCCTGACCCCGACCGCCAAGAGATGTGCAGTGTGTTGGCTCCCTAGGTCTGTGCAGGGCCATATAAAGTGTCTTGGTGTTCTTTCATTTTTTTTTTCTAGTTTTTCTTTTCCTTTCTTTTGTTTTAATGTTTGTACTTCGGACATTCTAGAAGTGCTTAGGTGATACGTTTACCCATCAATTTGCATCGCTGGCTCAAATTCTGAAGTGAACAACTCCTTGTAAAGCGGAGGAAAATGAAGTCGTACAATGTCTGGGTATATTGCTTTAAATGCCATAAGCTTTTCTGTATGTCGTCCACACAGTGCTCTTAAAGTAGACACTTTGCATATTAACTGTAAAAAAATGAGCAGAAGTCATACAATCACATATACGGAACCAGGCCTCCCCGTGTTGCTCTTAGGATTAAAGCTCTCCCACTTTTGCGTTCACATCGTTTACCTTAACAGTGACATTTCAGATGTGTAGTCACAGATGTTCGACATGTTAGATTTAAAAAATAAAAAAGCCACTAAAAAGCTACCTAACTAATGGATTAATGGTATTTATGCAATACTCTTTTCTTTACGTTCCCAGGTAAATGCATCATTAGGTTTCTGCCACTTGCCTACCAAGCACTGGGTTGCTAAGAGAAGTACTTCATGGCTGGATCTTCATCCATGCATCCATTCTCTTGGAAGAAGGCAGTCCTGACTACTTTTAAATCCACTGTGAGTATTGTGGAGGGAACTGGCAATGCAATAGATTAGGCTTTTTAAATTTATGCCAAATAAGGTGAAAAGGAACAGACCAGAAAAGTCTGCACTTCAAAAATACCAGTAGGATACTCCCTGAACTTGCTGAGTAATTTGTACCAAAGCACATGGAAGAAACTTTCTTCCAACAAAGGTATCCAGAGTATACTCTGGGAAGAGAATTGTGTGAGCTGGGATTTGAGATGAGGACAACCTGTGAAGTCTGGCTGGACCATCCTGCTCCTACTGGAATTAATGCTGTGCTGTGAAACTAAGGATAAACTTCCCAGCTGTGTAGAGTTCTCAAGTACATCTCTAAGGAAGTGCTTATCCCCACTTTTTCAGATTT
The DNA here is from genome assembly GCA_013399365.1 of Pampusana beccarii. NCBI lineage: Eukaryota > Metazoa > Chordata > Aves > Columbiformes > Columbidae > Pampusana > Pampusana beccarii. The sequence continues at coordinate 854,897 of VWYH01009684.1, forward strand.
TTTTAACATCACACCACTTTTCCATTTTAGAAAAATTACGTGAAGATACTTTAGATTAGCATAGTAGTATATAAGAACTCTTTTCTCTTCCCTAGGCATGAATATTTGGAAGAACTGCTGAGAAAAAGGCTGTGTGCAGAACTTCTCGTGGAAGACTGAAAAAACAAGCTTATTTTGCGTATTGCATGTTATCACAACTTAATTGCCATGCAGGCAGATTGCATGAGGATTATAGCGTGCATGGTGTAGAACTGAAATGGTGTTTTGTGTGGCAGAAACGTAGTGTAGGAGATACAGCATAGAAACCTTCATCGCTTTTAATGAAGTTAAACATTAAAGTACTTCTTTTCAGACCATTATCAACCTTACGCCCTAGTAATTCATCATCATTTTACCTCTTCTAGTTTTTAGTATAAAGTTTCAGCTAATTTTGAACAAGGTGCTTAGAATTCTGGGTTTATAAATAACAAATTAACTGCATAAAAGCTTTTACACCATAATTAGGAGAGCGTTCGTAAGAAAGCTTACTCTCCCAGTCACATGACATGGCACGGCATGGTTCTTACCTTTGTTAGGATTCCGTCTTCTCGGTGGTTCTTCTGTAGGACGTGCTGAAGTGCTAGCTGGATCTTCTGCTGCAGTTTTTCAATTTTTACTTTCTCCTGAAGCCATGAGCGATCTAAATATAAATGGAGTCAAAACCTGTAGTACTGCCCACATCAGTCACAGTGCACCAGGAAGTATTAAGTCTGTTACAGATTTATCTTTCTTGTTTGCAGCCTGCCTTCCTTCTATACTTTCATATAGAAGAAGAGTTTCAAAATTAATAGGTTTTGGAGTATATTTATTATGTGCATGTAAAATTACTGTTATAAATCCCTTAATTAGAAGAATGCAGCATCTCTGAGTAAGATGTATTAATCATTTGCTGACAAGGTCTGTAAATGCCGGGTATTTACAAAATGAAGCTAACAACCTTTTAGTTGGAAATGAATAGACCACATAATGAACAAGTAGTTGGAGTGGATCTTCTTGCTAAGATCTACAGCGACCTACAGAAACATCAGAAGCAAATATTCAGCTTTGAAAAAAAAATGCTCCTAAACTTCCTAGCAGAGAAGTATTCGCTGCTACGTCCTCTTTGCGGCAGAGCTGGGGGATTCTGTGGCTCATATCCTAGGACACAGGGTTACTGTATTTCCAGTCTGGCGAACAGCATGAGAATCTGCAATATCTCCGTAAACCCAGTGCTGCTCGCAGACCCGTCCACCACCACTCAGTCCTCTGTGCTGCAGTCTAAAAACAGAGTGTTTATTTCCTTGGGTGTTATGCCAGACCCAGACTTAACTTTCTGCACTGGTGTCTTGTTTCACCCAACCCAACAAGCCTTCCCAGAACCTGGAGGACTCTGTGTATCTACTTGGGATGGTTATTTTAGTCGTGGGTATGGCAGGCCCAGGCTGACTCCTGGGGTGACTTGTATGTCTGGCATCGTACCCACTTTCACGATGGGGACAGATACCTAAGCTCCCTCAGTACCTTTGCACCACCCCCTAAAGTGGCAACCCTGCTTACCAGAGCGGAGGGGACGTGGGGAGAACGCTGCTGCAGGCTCACCGACACTGCAGGCTGACTAGGTACGTTCAGTGGCTGGCTTACCTGGATTGACCCAGCAGTCTCACTCACGTGCATTTAAGCTTTTGCAAAGAATGTGAGTCCTCAATGAGGTAACAGTTTAGAAAACAAGGTCTTAGATTAGGATTTTCAACTTAAAATTATTTCTAAGTTCATGGTTTTAATATACTTACTAAAATAAAAATGTTGGTCAAGAAGGAGACATTCAAAAAGATGATGACATTTCACACTGTCCGATAGTCTTAGCTTATTAAAATGACTTCAAAATAAAAATTATCAAATAAACCTAGAGAAATCCTTATCTCTTACCTGCTGACATTAAAACAAACGCAGAAAACAATGCTATCTCATCTTCTGTCAGGTGCATAGAACATAAACTTTTTCCAAATTCAAACACAAAACTAATGAAGTCTTCACAACCTGCCAAAAAGAAGGTACAGCTTACCACATTGTCTAAAACAACTTTGGAGCTACAGAGTTGTTGATTTATTCTGAGAGAAGTGAAAAACGGATGTAAAATACTTCATAGGTGAGCGGTACTGAGATCTCGCCCGTGCCTGAGCTTCTTACCCCACTCCCACGAGTCCCCGCTCCCACACTCTGGCAGCCACTATCGTGAAGGGTTTGCTTGCCGCATTTTTTCCACATTTGGTTCTTTTGGGATAAATATGGGTAAAACCCAAGCCATTGTCAATCTCCAAAATGGTTCAGCTTTGTTTCTGTTCTAAACGGAACTTTCTCATGTCACTGTAGACTGGAGGTTCAACATGTATACTTGAAAAGTGCCGATTTTGAGACTATTAAGCGCACAGAAGAGGAAGGGGCGAGAGACATACGAGGTGCATGCAGGAGCAAAGGGAGAAGCCAAGGTCTGAAAGCTTTTCATGCAGAAAAGGAACTCTGTCTCCTCTCATCCGTTCCCTTGCTCACACAGGTGTAAGTCAGGTTACTGCTGCCGTTACACATGCTGTTACGCAGTTCGCAGAAGCCCTGCTTTGAAGAGGATTGCAGGCTGATGGAGGAGGGCTCTCCTCTGCACATCTCAGCCCCAAACCTAGCCTAGATTTCTAGGTGTAGTTGGTAACAGATGAAAGTTACATTTCACTGGAGCCCACACCTGCTGCTCCATTCTCTGAATTGTTTGCACTCAGACCTTGTAACCTTGAGCTGCTTTAGAAAGGCAGAGAATACTTCAGTAATTATTCAGCATTCTCCACTGCCACATTTTCACTGCCCTCCAAATGGCTTACGTCCCAAATCTATACCCAGTGAAACGCACCCTTTTAAAATTAGCAAAAAAGAAAACAAGAAAAAAAGTTCAAAATTATAAACTGCGGTTTAATAAAAAACCTGATTTACAGTATTTTACCTGCAATTAATTGGACTTCAATATTACAAAACACTTTTAACATCTTCAAAGCAGTAACGTCAGCATATCCAAAGTTAGCTTAAAATCTGCTACCTTTTCCAACAGGATGTAGAAAATGTTACGCTAGATATGAAATTTGGGCTTCTGTTCTTAACAGGTGCGTTCAGACTGCTGTACCCTCATCTAAGTGTTGCATTTCAACACCAAGAGTCCTTTACTGCTGGAGTTAAGCTGTTTTAACTCCTGAAATCAGCTTGGCCTCAAACTAAATTAGCATACCTGCTTACAAAATAAGCAGTTTGAGCTTCAGAACCCTTATTTGAATACTACAGCCTGAATTTTTCAAAGCAGCCGTCCCCTTGCTTTTCCACCTTATTATTTTTATTGTTTTTTCAAGATACAACACTTGACATTTCCTTACCTAAGGACTTGAAAACCTCTGGGCTAGCATACTTGCCATCAAAGTAGACTGTGTTGTTCTGGGAGTCAAAGGCACGGCACATTCTGATGAACACAACCTCTAAAGACCCTAAAACAGAAACAACGGATGTTTGACTATTTAAGTAGAGACTTCAGTTGCAAAGAACAAGTGAGGATTTTAAAATTTCCTATGCTCTGCATTCAGTGTCAACTGAACAGGACAGTAGGTTTCTGTGGTGTAACACAGCATAGTTTGATTTGTCAGTAGAATTAAAAGAATTCCCATAAACCCCTTCAGAAGTTTTTGCTAAAGCAACTTACTTAATGCTAATAAACACTAGTATTTTTTCATTAAGAGTAATGAAGTCTCTGAAGTCAAAGCAGCTCATTTAGATTTATGTCCACCAAGCTTTGACAACTTCGTCCAGTATTTGCAAACTGCCATTACTTCTACAGCATCCTGCATAGAACAATCCGAATTTTTACCTGGAGATATGTTATTCACTATTAGTAAGCCAAAATAAAAAAACTGAACCCAACTCTTCCATTTTTACACACTCATTGCTCCCTTTGTTCATAGTGAAAATTTCATATGTAGACTCGAACTCTGGAGTAGCTTCTATGCAGAGTAACTAAGAAGGTATTTTACTTCAGACAAGGACACAGACAATTTGTAGGGTTTTTCCCCCGTATTACTTTAAATGATCACTGTACAAAATGAGTATTTGTGTGTACACAATCACTGCATAAAAGTAAAACTTTCCTCGGTCAAAACTACTAGAAGCCGACCTTAAAACTGACCCACATACCTGCTTTTAAAAGCACAATTTGATCGTTTTGACACAGTTCCATAAAGCCATCAATGCGTTTGGCAAATTCCACTACATACTGTATAGCTTCTGTTATTTTGACTGCGCATAACTGCCACATTACCTCCCTTTGCTGTTTGAGAGAGAAGAAAAATTCAAAAATTACTCATCAAGGTTTGGAAAGCCCCTGTTCATAAAGCAAAACTGAGCTGAACCAAAAAAGCGGAGCAAATTCTCCCCAGCACTGCGGGCTCCAGACTGCTCCCACGGCAAGGGGAATGACCCCACGGCCAAAACCTCCCGTGGGTGAGTGGCGGTGCAAACGTGAGACCTGTTCGGTGATGTCAGAAGACATCCAGGCTGCAATGGTTCTATTTCATAAGCTGAAAAAGTTAAAGTATAATGATTCCGGTGAATTCAGGGGGAATTTTATCCACTGCATCAAAAGAAAACGCCAGTTTACACTAGCAGCGTAATCACATTTTTCCTGTCAACCTCCCTATTTGGCACTGATTGTGAATTATCTGACGAGCTCATCTTCATAAGGACACACATATATACGAAGATCATCTTGTTAACAACGCAGAGAAGGCATGCAAGTCGTGACTTTTTCATATGTTAACAGTAATTTTGAATGAAATTACCTAATGAGTGGACAAAATTATATCCTTAATTTTTTTTTTTTGCGGAAATAAAAATATATTCAAAGAACAGTGTGTTTTAATGGTGCTTCCCAAGACAGTAGCCATTTGGCAGCAGTTCGTGGATGGAAGGCAAATTGGAAATACGAACACGGATAAAATCTCGCAGTAGGCGCTGGTGCGACGGCAGCACCGTCCTGGTGTCCTGCGGGGAGATCGGACCCCGAGGGGCAACTGCAGAGTGAACGGGGATCGCAACCCACACCGGGGGCGGCCAGTCCCACAGTTCCGACAGCTCAGAACAAACCACACCACGTAAAATGACAGAACTTCAGCTTTTTTTGTTGCTGGTCTGGGAGATTACAGATTAAGAAATTAATATAACATGCCATTTAGGTCTGAAAAAAAGGTCTCTGGTTTCTTATTGTTTATCAATCACAGACATGGATTTTAGAATTATGCCTCTGCCTTTTCCCGTACCTGTAAAAATCACAAATGCAAAGCATATCCTAACCATCTTGCTGCTTTTGATTCCAGTGTATTATTTTTTTGAAAACACACAAAAATATACATTCCTGATAGTAAACAGAAAGCAGTGAAAAAGTGAATTTTGCAGTGTGTTATGGAAATACCATGCTTTAAAAAAAGGCATGCCACAGTTTGGTGTGCTCTCATACCTTGTTCTGATAGTTCTCAATTTCTTCCTGCAGAAAAGTCTGCCATGTTATCTGCTGTAGCTCCTCTCTCAAGTACTGGCAAGTTTCCATGTGGGACTTGGAAATATTCTGTGCAAGATGTTCTGAAAGGAAGACCAGAAAGTGACACACGTTAAAAATGCAAAGCTATATATTCACGTGTGAGAAAGCAAATGCATTCCAGTTGCAATGGGGAGAGGGGTGAGGAGAGGGTGAGCTGTTAGAAAAAACGCTTTAATTTCACTTGCTTCATGAAAAGAAACACGTTTGATGCCAACAGACAGAGACAAAGCAGAAACCTGGTTGGGGCCGGCCCCGGCGCCCCCGCTGGAGGGCGCTGTGCGCGCACGCAGGCCCCGCCCTCCCGCAAGGCCGCGCTGAGCCCGGCCCAGCAGAGCCCGGCCCAGCAGAGCCCGGCTCCCCATCGTGAGAGGCCCGAGCGGACGTTAGGTCCTTGGTGAATACATGAGCTTGTGCTGGGGACAGACCTCGCAGCGGGTGCGAAAGCGAGATCCAAAAGCTCGCAAAATAAAGGCAAATCTGGCGAAACCTGAGAGCGTTCAAACCACTGCAAATTCAGTAGACGGCCTTGCTGTCTCTAGTAAGATAAAATCGGCTTTGCACCTGGGCTGAGAATTACACTATTAAGTAGATCTATAGAAAAAAATCCAAATGAGCCCTCGAAGTGATGGAGCCCTCAGGGCAGAGCACAAGAAGCTCCGGGGGCACAGCCTTGCTGAATACAGGACACTGTGTCTGCCAGCCAGGCACATCTTCAAAAGCCACATTAATTTGTGTTTCATACAGTGGAAGCTTTCTGATAAAGAAATACAGGTCGTTACCACCTGTCTAGTGTTCTGTCAAGCAGGACACTATGACACGAGGCTGCCTATGAAGGAAAAGTTTCATTTCTTTTCTACTCTCATATAACTGAAAAAATATTAGGAAAATACACCTACTAGAGAATCCAGATAATTAATATAACACACAAAAAGACTCAAGGGTTTTCTTCCTCAGCTTTAGAGTAGCTGCTTAGTTAACCGCACAATTTAAAATTTCCATACATCATCTTAATTCCAAATAAACTGTTTTCTGCTGCTATACTTGGCTAAAAGACCCATACGGCAGATTTATATTTATTCATAGAATTCGATTCCATAAACCTTTAGGAACACCTTCAAAAGCATAAATAGCATCTAGACATCTGAATTCTACTTTGTCTTTTCCACCCTGGCTCTTCACACACGTCTGTCCCTGTTTCAGCACGTGACACGTAGAGGCCTGGGGGCTGTCACGCACAGTTCTGCAGTTGGTGCTTTTGCAGGTTAGGCCACGGACAAGGAGGCTTCAAATGGGCAAGAACGGTGGTCATTAACAACATGGGGGTGTTGGCATTACAGCTTCTGTGAAACTTTAATAACCACCAAACCCAGCTCTTCACAAATTGAACTGCTGGACCAAGCAGACTGATGAGTTATCATCCTTACTGCATTCATAGGTTAATGTTAAGATACTACCTGAGAAGTCTTTAACATACAGCTGAGGTAAAATCAGATTATACCTGCTACCTGAGCAACCAGTAATGTAGAACATAAGGTAGTTTATACTTTGGTTGTCATCATAGCTTTCATATATTTCATATATATATATTTTTTACAAGCGTGTACTTAAAACACTGGTTCTCAGCAGCAGCAGCTGACAGCATTATACCCTTGCAGGATGCAGAAGGTGAAATATGACTGTGTTGTTCACAAACCTCAGCTTCTGTTCTGGACTGCATTTCAGCACACACCTAAATACTTTCATTGAAGAGCCACACCTTTCTAAATTGAAACCTTAGTCTGGAAGACACTCTTCAAACATTGTTTGGCAATGTCAGTGCTGGGCGCTCCAATCACGCTCGGCATGGTGTAAATGTGAGCACTCTGTAAATAAAGGTAAGCAACGTGACAAACTTAGTTTAGGCCAGTGTTCTGAACTCAACACCTGGCCTAGGAAGGAAAAGTCCTGTCTTTTTTTCTGTGGATTTAATGTAGATCTTTTAATAGCTCCCATGAGAGTATTAAAAGCATTTGATTGAGACAAAGCCTTTATCCTTATTTTTCTTCTCATTTTTACTTATTTGTAACTGAAGTTATTTGAACTCAAGCCAGATGCAATATTTTGGCTGTCACAACAAATCATATTGCAGAGAACTGCATTCTGCAACATAAGGACGTTAGAACGGAAGCCTTCTTGTCCTTTCATCTCTGCCAAATTTCTTAAAAGAAGCATCATATACTTGCCTCTAATTAAAAAAAGTTAGCAAAAAGATAAATTAACTTGGAATACCTGTTTTTTCAAACTATATTTAGGTTTTCAGTAATGGAGTAATTAACAACTGTGTTGCTTAAGCAAGCAAAATCACTGTTTTAAACGCCTGACTGCTTACAGAAGTAACAGAATCTTAGAGCCACTTCTTTAATGTCCTGTTCCAGTTTGCCTGTAACCAGCTCACACAGCACACTCTAACTCGAGTCTCGGATGTTGACAAGTCACGGTTGTAGAATTCAGCCCTGGTGTAAGCATTCAGGGAAGAGTTTAAAGTAAAATGTGCTAATTAATGCGGTCACTATAAGGCTCTTGGGGAAATTATCAAAACTTGGTACATTCAGAAATTTTCTGAAGTATCTGGGGCCAGATTCTCCTCAGCCAGTGGCAAGGAGAACAGCCCTCAGATTAGACTGATGCTTTGGTTTTCTATTTCCCAGGTACAGGTGAAGAGCAGAAGAAAATCAGCCTCATCACTTTTTGTTAGGAAAAAAAAAAAAGAGTATTAAGGTAATAAGAAGGTAAAACGTTCACAAATAATCTGCAAATCAAGAAATCTCTGTCTGTTTGCTCAGCACTAAATATCAGCCTGTTAATCAGTATTGAAAGGGTTCTGTTACAAGGTCTGGACCCAACAGCCGCGCTACTGGAGCTGATCAAGCACAAGCTCCCGGGGGTTTTAGCCCAGCGCCGTGCGGTGCTCACCGCGGGCCCGAGCAGGGCACCGTGCGCTGCACCGAACACTCGCACGTGCTCCCAGCTGTGCTGGGGCCACGTTCTGGCTGTCACCTGGCTACACGTGTCACTGCAATCCAAAGCGTACTATTAAGACAATTACAATGAAGCTTTTCTCTCTCATTACCTAATTCTGCCATGGACACAGTTGGAGAGGTCTCCCCATTTGTAAAAGAACAATAAGGGAAGAAGCCCGATGCTGGTGTGTAGTCACATATTGGTTCTGGTTTGATTCCATTAATATCAAGACCCGACTGATCTGGAGAAGGCTGTATGTCTAAGTAGAAGCTGCTAACTGCAGAGTCTGCTTTGCTACCTTCAGGGGTATGCCCATCAATGTAATTACTGAGGTCATCGTGTAGCTCTGTTAACCCATTGGTGGTGATATTGTATGTTGGTGTTAGTGGTTCTGCCTCTCCTGGTTGCTGCTGATGATCTCGCTGCTGCTGCTGCATCCGATGTTTCTGCACCTCCGCATACAGGCTGTCCCGCTGCTTTTTTGACATTCGACCAAACTTTACAGCTGGAACACAGACACACAATAGATTACATTTCTACAAACCCACTACTGCATTTTAATTGTCTTGGGTCTTGAAATACTACACAGAAGGACACAGTAGAAAAGGCAAATCAGCAGGATGGGCAGGCCTAAGAATCACTTCTGTCTCTTACAGGTAACGTAGCTGCAGCTCTAAAATGACCATTTTAACGTGCTACTTAAATGGACCATTAGAAATCACTGTTTTAGCTTAAATCATGAACTTTCCACTTCTATACCAAAAACGTTTTCTCTTGCGTATCCACTGAAGTTCACAGATGCTTCTCTTCAGCATTCAAATCCTACCTAGGAAAGTAGAAGCCAAAACAAGACTACAGTGGCCTGAGAGGAACCGGCCAGTTCCTCATACTGCAGAGTGAGCCTGGACTTAGGTATAAACACGGGGGGTTATCTTGAAGAGTACCAAAACCAAGCTTTCTTGGCCAAAGCACGTGGGAAGAACCACAGCACCCGCTTTCCGTGCAGCTTACTGGGACAAGCAAAAATGTTTCCCTGGTGAATTATTGTTAAAACCATTCGTGTGCGTGTGCACAAGCACGTGTCTGTATTTCTCCAGGAAATGATTACTACTTTGAGAAGTGTTAATATTAGGCATAAGCCTGAAGCAACTGGTTTGGCACATCCAGGGAATGCCTAAGAAACATGGTATGTGATTTCTGGGACCTGTATCAGCTGTGAAAGCTTCATCGTTTAGGAAGGTGACTTCTACGTTGGCACTTTTCTACAGGAAAGCAGGAGGGATATGATCAGCTGTTTCAGGTTTTTAGTTTTAGGCCAAATAAAAAAAAATAAAGACAATGTAATTCAATAAGTAAATGGAATCTGAACATGATTTCCTGAATGGGGCCTCATGTACAAAGAGTAACGCGTGTGTATCGGTAGAACACGTAGTGCTGCTGACACTGTGGAGAAGACTGAGTCAGAGCTTCAAACCGGGGAAGCGACGGCAGCTTCGTTACATCTGTGGGGGCCGTGGGCAAGTATCAGTTGCAGATCCAGTTCTGATTGAGTAACATCAACTTTCATTTTACAGAGGTGGGTTTTGGTCATTAGGTGTAATTTTGAGCTTAGTGTTAACAGCACCGGAACACATTTTCTTCAGAATTCTAAGAAAACAACACTGTGCTATTCTGAGTTTTTTCCATTATTCATTACATATACATTTAAACTTCTCTGTGCATTGTGAAACAGTTCTGATCTGTACCAGTATGGCAATCAGGGTTACCTGCGACTATTGTGTGTTACCTAAATTGGAATGAACACATAGAGAAAGTATTAACATTCAACTAAAACCTGCATCTCCAAGAAGTGACCGGAGGCAAAGCTCTTAACTGGGAACTATAATAGGGGAGTAGGAAAAAAAATAAATCCAAGAGCTTCATACATGCCCTGATTTATATATATTTATGTGAATATATAGCAACATACAAAACCCACTCAATCTCAGCTATCAGCCTGATGTATAATTAACTTCTAAATCTTACGCTGTTTTAGTTGAACACAGAGAAAGCTAAAATCTGTTTTACTTTTCGCAATCAAGCGATGTGTTAGCAGAGCTTACCATCTCGAGACATCCCCACAGCAAGGCATTTCTGTAATCGACAGTGTTGGCAGCGGTTTCGACTAGTTCGGTCAATCAAACAGTTCTTCTGACGAGGACAGGAGTATGTAGCATTGCTTTGCTGACTCCTCCTGAAAAAGCCCTGTAACAGAATTGCAAAATACAACTCAAGAGGCTGTTAAAACAGTACCTAGTAGGAAACCATTCATAAAAAACCACATATGTGTTCAAAAATACAGAGCACGATGCTGGGCAGTTCTTTTCACAAAGAACAAATTTTTAAAATGCTTTTTTCATAATTGGTTTGATATGACAAGCGATGTTTCGTTTAACTCAGTGCAGGATTTAGATTTTTAAGGAGGGGGGGAAGCTGAAAGAGATTTTATGTATTTTCTCTTTCCTGAGTCAACTGCAATGGGCAGACCCAATGCAAAGCCAGTGGCGCCGGGAGGTTCCGCAGTATCTCCCGCTCAGCTCTCCCCACCAGCAGGCTGCCTGGTATTAACCACCCCGCCAGCTGCTGGCTTTGAAGTTAATTTCAGCTTTTTGCCACAGACTGTCCAAACATAAGCTGGTGCGTGTGTAATGCCTACTTCACAAGGATTCTGCGAACATGTAGTCATTCTACAGACGCATCTGAGATCAGTGGGCACACTGTTTTAGTTTTTATGTTGCCACATAATGGATTAATTAACAGCGCTGCAAAGAAAATACTTCCTCAGAAAGGCTGGGCACCTTTTAATTAAAGCTGGACTTTTACCAATTTTTTATTCATTGAAAGGGCAGACTCTGGAGTCCCTCGGCACACGCACACTCTGCCCAGACACCTGGTGAAAAGAGCAACAGGCAGGGTTTCTGCATGACGAGAGACTTCCCAGCAAAGTTGCTGCAGACAGAAACCTGACAGAACACTGAGGTGAAGCCTCCCGCTCCGTGTCATAAAGAGGGCACCAGCCTTTGTCGGTTATGCCCCTTCTATTAAATCTTTTGTAGGAAAACACAGAGTACAAAGAAATGAGGAAACTGAAGATGCCCGTCTTTAATCCTGTTTTCCTGTACACTGTTTCTCCCCCATTTATTCTGGTCTTTGTTACCATATGATTGAACTTTCAACTGTTTTCATGTTTGTCAATAGTGACTGTCACTGAAACCGAAAGTATTGCACATATTGAGCTGTGATCGAGCGCATTCCACCCTAAAGAGAACCTGAAATACCATGGACATGTCTACCATTCCAGCATCATGACTGATCCCTCTGGAGGAACCAACTCTTAGGTGGGTAGAGAGCTCCATTTCCAGCTCTGTTGGCTCCCTTTGTGCAGCCCGTCACCCCAGAGCGAGTACACCTGCAAGCGCTGGGCCATTCACCAGAAAAACAGGATGAGACGCGGACCGACCCGGCACTGCCCGCTGAAGGCTCTGCATCTCCGCACCATCGGTCCTGGCAAACGTCAGCTCTCCAAACACTTCAGCAGTTGCGCTGAATGACATGGTCACACGTAACTCTACGGAATTTACCACCATCCAGATGCTGAAAGTCATGAATATGTAAAACGAACCTGGCTCAATAACCTCAAAGATCTATACGTTTTCCTTTACCTGGGATGTATACCGAGTCTGTATTGCCAGTTTGGCATATTTCTCTTTATTAAGAATATTCTTGTCAAGCTGAGGATTATTTTTAGTATTATAATGGAAAAAATACTGGGCTTTTTGCTTTTCCACATCTTCCCTAGAGACACAGCTGCTCGGTATGTTTTAGTGTACAATATCAGCTAAGTTACAGCTTGAAGCTGAATTTTCAATAGAGCAGAACTGCCTGAAACTGGGGCCTTTAAAAGCACTTGCACTTTACAAACCAGAGATGTAGCGGAGTGCTTTTAGAAACAAACCCTACAATGTTATGTAGGCACATGGAAAACATCAACAGTATCCAAACAAAACCCAACCAAACAAAAACCAAAACCAAACCTTGCTTTGAACTTCAGAAATGAATCTAAACTAAACTTGTTCAGAGCTCAGAAATACACATACCTGAGATTTGGAACTGAACTGACAACGAAGTTAAACTGAGGGTTTTTTACTCTCTAAGTTCTCCTATATTGTCATCATTTACTTGTGAGTTTTCTAACCTTCTGGTGGTCCTTGGGCTCCCATATCAGTATAAGACATGTGGGGAAGCCCCTATTACAGGAGCCTTCTGTAAGTAAATACAGTATCCTCCTAGGTTGCTTTTTTTCCCCTTTTATTAGGAGAAGGACAGACGCAATATTCTGTTGTTCTATTTCCTTGCCTTTGCCAGAGGCACAGAGCTAGCTATAATTTTTCCCCCAGGAAGGAGGAGGTGGATGCATACATGGTACACGTGTATACATCCAAACATTATGCAAACCAGCCCGGGCCACATGCTCGTAATTGCAGACATGTTCCCAACCAGCATTTCACAGTCAGACGGTTGCGTAATGGGCCACAGAGAGAGTGGATCCTTCCTGATCAAACACACAAACGAAGCTGCTCCTGCCCTAAAGCCGGTCCCGGACGGCAGGGCCTGAGCCGAGGTCTCTGGCACAGCGCGCCCCGAGAGCCCTGCCTGCTCCTGCTGGCGCTGTGAAGATGCGGCTGATGCTGATGAGGCGTCACGGAGCTTTGCACGGCTCCCTTTTTCTGCAGACGCATTAACGCAGTGCCAGAAGGAGGGCAGAGCAGATTACAAGCCGTAGCTGCATCTCCGCGTTTCAGACTCCTATTTATATACGACACAATATATGGGTTTTCATGCGCTGCCAAGAAATCAAGGTTGGGGAAAAAAGGGGCGCAAGAACTTTTCATCTGCAAGTCAGTTTGAATAACAACTCGTTAAAAAATAACTTTGAAATGTAAATAGCAGTTTTTTCGCCAAATCTGTTGATAGTTTCGATACCTCCAGTGCTCGGCGGCCCCGTGCCCCAGAGCTCTGTGTGTAACGCGCCCCTCGGCAGGGAAGAGCCGGTTGTGCTGCCCCGTGTCCCAGGCAGCAGCGCACGGGCTCCCCCGCCACCGCCGCACTGCCTGAAATGCTGAGCTCATGTTTGGTCTTTTGACAAATTTCCATTTAATGAATTGATTCCTACAGTTCATTAACATACCCACTTCCACTTCTGTATACACATATGTCTTAATTAGCTGCTCATTGGCTGTTTAATTACAAGAAAACAGCTGACAGCTGCCTTGCTGCATCCTAATGGCAGACGGTTTGGAATGACTGTATGCAAGCCTGTGACAACAAAGGCTTATTCATAATCCCATGATTTATGGCTAATACTTAGAGACTTCCACGTATCATTACATTTTGCAATATTCTGATCAATTAACAATTAGTTGGGGGGGTGTCATTCTTTTACTGTTTTCTAAAGCAAACTATCACAAATTTTCTTCAAAGAAACATCAGAAAAATACACTGTCATATGAAAGGTAAACACTCAAACTGGATTTTTAACTCTTTGATGACAATGAGCACCTATTTTAGCTGTAAAAGGAAGAGAGTGCTGCAATAATACTGCTTAAAAAACTTTGCTAATTAAGTATTTGATAACGAACTCATAGTGCCACTGAAAACAGGAAAAAAACCATTCAGTTTTACATATGTAAGAAAGACCGGAGTGAGATTGTGTTTATCAGGTTATACAAGGCTTCTGAGCAGCCCTTTCTGTAACATGGCTCATCTCCTCTCTAACGGGTTTTGCTTGAAATTGGCTAGGCAAAAAATTAAAAAAACTTCCAATCATGAATTTGAGATAAAAGTTCGCAACATCAAATTGACACTCCGCGTTCAATAGAGTAATGAAAAATTGCCTAGTAAAGAAAGTGAATGAATGGAACAAATGAACAAAAGGAATGTGAGATGGGAAGTGACAATACACCACGACTTGTTTTCTGAAGTAACACACACAGACATTCCTTGTAGTTAAAATGAACAAGACCATCTTAAGGTCTTAAACAATCTTAAGGTCTTAAAAAACACAAGAGACAGAAGCCAGTACCTGTAAACCTTTGAAAACATGAGAAATGCCCAGCAATGCCCTGCACGGATGGTTTTATGAGACCAACCGCGACAGTCAGGTAAAGAGAGGGATCACACTCATGCACGTGTGAGCCAGCTGGGCATGAACTGACACTACGGACAGCAAAAGCACTGCCGCTACAAATTAAAATATATCGTTCATTAACAAAAACTTCATTTCAAACTAAATGCTTCGCTATGTCCTTTTTAAGCATTCGGGTCTTTTCTGACAATGCTGGGCTGAGTAAAGTTTCGGCTCTGAGAAAGGAACTCGCACGTCTGCAAAGCAGCTCCTCTCTCAGCAAAGTCCCCAGCACAGAGCAAAGGCTGCGAGCGGGTTCCCACAACAGCTGCAGAAACACCCATACAGATACTTGTTTTTTCAGTAGTGCTACTACAACAGTAGTATTTCCTATCTTACGAGGGAGAATTAACTTTTATTTCTGAGTCGTGGTACAGTCTGTGTCGTCTTCATCCATGCTCCCGAGTAAAAGTCTGATACCATTACTCTCATCTTCCCTTTTTCCCCACTATGTGTTGTATACACGGTATCACCAACGGTCAGATAGAAAAACCACTTTTAGGTGGTGTTTGGGGTTTTTTTTGTTTGTTTTTAAAAAACAGTCTGCCACAGGAGCCCTCCTAAATGAAGTATAAACCAGAGCCTGGCTAAAAAGCTATTTTTTTCACTAGGGGAGAAAAAAGGAGGGGCTGCTAAATTCTGTTTTTTAAAGGCAGATTCAAGTGCAGCTAAATAGGTTGATGGGTTGGGAGTACTCAATGTTGTTTGGGCAAAACACAGCCACTGACTTCATAAAAACAGCCAGTAACATCATAGCAAGGTAGGAAATTAAAAACTCTCAAGAAACACTAATAGGCTTAATTTCAAATTTTCAATTCCAGTTATGTGAAATGCAATATAACAACAAAAAACTGGCCAGAAAGCTTTCAATTATGTGAAATGCAAAGGTCACAAACCTGTAGAAGAGCAACAGGACCAGCAAAAGTCAATTTGACAAGAGCTTGTCTGTGATTTCATACATGACACAGACTGAGATTGCAAAGTAGGTCTTTGCAACTAAAACTTCACTTTAGGTTTTAAATAAATTATATTTCTGGTGGTGATTAGTATTAATACAGTAACACTTAAGTTAACACGACTATTAAATAACACTGAAGTTCCCACTGGAGTGAGAAGCCGTAAGAGCTGGGAACACCCCCTTGGCCGAGTGCCGCCTGCAGACGGGTCCAGGCAGGCCAGGCTCAGCGGGGGCCCCAGACGGTTCCAGGCAGGCCGGGCTCAGCGGGGGCCCGGCGGCTCAGCCCCGCTGGTGCACACGGATGGGTCTGCACAACCCCACCGGCTTCTCTGGGACTGGCAGTGCAGGACGTGAGCTGCGGGAATCGAAGCCCAGGGCTGGGAACCAGCTCTCTGTAGCAAAGGACTTCTTACAAAAGAAGGTTCAGCGTAACGTAAAGAGCAGTGTAAACATGCTCAAACCTGCAGAGATCAGAACCACAGAAAAGCTGGAAAGGAGAAAAAGAAGAATCCATACCAATACACACCTGGCTCATTTGGCAGAAGCCAAGCTATGCCAACTTTTTCACCAGCCAAAATAGTTCTGTTGGGTGAGACTTTGTTGACATTGCTGTGGAAGAGCGGAGCACAAACAAAATCCCTCTGCTGCAGCAGGACATTCTGAATGCTGTCTAGGCCATGATCATTTAAACTCTTCCAGTGACTTGTGCACACTAGCACTCCCCTGTCTGACACTACCTGCAGGTCATCTGGGCTCTGGCATTAAAGAAGAGGGAGCTTCGGAGTCATTTCCCTCCTGGAGAGGAAATAATTTAGTTAACTAAGTTGATATATTCATTGGCTTTAAAATTCTCCCTGAAATTGTGTGGCTGGAAAACTTATATTCTGCTACTCCAAAAGACGGAGAAAATGCCAAATTTCATTCATTAGGCCACTGTCACTTATTTATGCACACTCTGCTTTCAGGGTTCCAATGGGTTTCAGCGGCTCCGACGGAGGAACTCTTGGTACATACATCTGTCTCTTACCCACAACGGCAAAAGCCTACAGCTCGGTACTAACTAACACGACTGCGAGCAGGGTGCGCTCTGCTGCTCCCTCCTGCACGCAGCTGTCCTGCTGCTTTGGTGGGGGCTTTTCTCAGGCAGGACTTAGGAGAAGGTGAAGCCAAAGACCTGCAGGAAGACGAAGCAGAAGATAATAGGGCTGGTGACTTTCCTTTCCTTTCCTTCGGCAGCCTGTTCCTGTTCTGCAACAAGCCACGTTGACAAAGGCCTGGTTTCTGCATGGCCGTTAGCGTTATCCTAACCTCAGTCTGTTGGCAACGATGCTGGTCATGGATCTCGAGGCCCTCTCTGCTCGGGTAAACTGGTCCCAGACCACCGAAGGATTACAGACCCTCAGCTCTTTGACAAGACAGCCATACAGCAGAGTTCTCAATGCAAATGTCTGCCCCTTCACACAGCTGAGATTTGATACATGCCGCTCAACCACATAAAGCTGAAAAAAGTAACCACTTCATTATCAATGCATTTTGAGTGCATTTCTTACCTTTTCCAAAGCAAGAGCACTTATAAAAGGGCAGAAGGTGCTGTCCCTTACAATCGTTCTTAGATTATTTTTTTTTCCCCTTCTTTCTTACCAATAGTTCCACGAGACTGAGAGAACGTGTTAATGAGAACACAAAAATCTTCCTTGGAAAAACACAAAAGAAATCTCTACAATGCGAAAGCAAGGAAGTTACTTTTTGAAGATGCGTGGTAGTTTCAAGCATGGCAGGAGAGCAGACTAAAAATTGTCATAAATCCTTCACACCTGAAGTGTGGATTAACGGTGGAAAACCTATCAGCAAGAGACTGCAACAGGCGCCTACAGGCAGACAACAAGTCAGGGTACGGTGGAGCACACCGTGTCATCCCGAGCTAGCGCTGCAATTCTGCACCCGTCATAAAAGGGGCGATGAGCTTCACAGTGCTCTGGCCCAGCGTTAGCGTTGTCTGATTTCATTCTTGGTTGTGAGAGACAAACTGAACAAAATATGAATGCTTCCAATGTAAGCCTTGTTCACCAGAGTTATTGAAGGTACAAATCTAGGACAAAATCCAAAGCCTAAACCTTACACAGCAACAGTTGCATTGCAAGGAACAGCCACTGCTTGCAGGACAACCCGAGTGCGCTGAACACCAGTAGCACGTGCTATTTGTGCAATATCATCTTCCACACCAAGCAGAATAGATTTGTAACTGTAGCAGATTACAAAAGAAAACTGAGAAGCTGGAGAGCTCTCATGTATTTCGACACAGCTTCTTGCCAATGTACAAAACAAAAATGGAGAGGGAGAGTCAAGAAAGCCACAAACTCCCTCTGAAGCGAACACACAGAACAGATTCTCTGTGGTGTGTCACAAGCGGGTCACCTTCTGTACCTCTTCTGCTCATTCACAGACAGAGAGCACTTAGAGCACACACAGCACAACTGCATCGCTTTTGAAGTTTGTCCTCAAATCTAGGGAGGTGGGGTAGGGGGGAATGTGTGTGTGCACGTGTGTCACAAAAATGCCCTATTTAAAACCCAAATAAAACCAGTACTTCAGAATCCCCATCTGATTTCCTGTTCTTTGAAATGGAAGCCACCGATCCAACTTCGGCACAATGCTTGCTCTTTAAAAAAGGAAGGAAAATAATCACTATCAAAAGGCTAAATGCTGTTTTAAGACTTAATATTTGAGAAGCTTACCTTGCAGCCTTCACATGTAATGACACCATAATGGATTCCTGATGATTTGTCTCCACAGATCTTGCATGGAATAATTTCAATTTGAGCTGCAACAGAAGCACGCAACCAGTTAATTACATTTTCTTTTAAACACCTTATAAAAGCATTCCCTGATCAGCATTTGTACAGTGAAAACTAATAACCTGCTAAACATTATACTGCATTAACTATTCATTGCTGAACTGCACGGGTCCCCTAGAGCTTTGGACTAAATTATGGCTGCTCGTTATATAATAGCTTTTGGGTTATTAAAATGGGTCATTTGAGAAGGTGTTTAAGAACCCACAAGAAGGCTAGAATCAGCATTTCAAAGCCAAAAAGAATAGGAGAGTTCACATTTTGGCCAAAGAGCTAATACGACACCAGCAAGGTTTCTTCCAGTCTTATTCCTGTGAGGCCATAAAAGGTAATTTTCAAGTTTGCCCTGCCTGACAATGAAGGCAACCCCTTTAGCAGAGGGGCCACCACCATGCCACCCAGGTCACACGACCGGCCCGTCCCAAAGAGGAGTGACAAGGTAAACGGCTACCGCATTTTACACGAGAAATCCAAAATTCACGTGTCTGAATTCAAAGCGAATTATCAGTACATATTTGTGCACTGGCTACCACAGAACAAACGAAGGAGGAAAACACAGCAGCATTCCAGTCAACTTACAAAAACCAAAGGAGTCTGTGCAGCCTGGAAGATACACGATATGAAAGCCCCAATTTTTTAAATTGAGCTTCATACATATAAAAGATACCTATTGAGTTCGGTTTAGTCTGCGACAGAACTGTCTGCATCTATCTCTAAATCACAGCACCGTCCCACCTGAACGCATGGACTGAAGGAGGGACTCCGGGATGCTCAGGAAAAGCCCTGGCACTGCTTGTGGAGTACGTGGCCGCAGTCATTTTGCGAGCAAGCCTCTTTGCACAGGACCGTGCTCAGGCAGTGCTCGACAGCATCAAACACCAGCAGTCCACATTTTACATACGCTTGCATGTGCTCACACAAACACAGACCGTACGCATTAGGTAGATAACCAAAAAATCCCAAGAAAGCACTTTCTCTGCCGCAGTGGTGTTAGGATCAGGCTACATCACTTCTGCTGAACAGGCTTAGTCCAAACAGGAGCGCAAACGCAACTCCTGCTGTGTCTAACTGTGATGTACAAACAAGCACAAGCGCCCTTCATCTCCTGCGAGGAACCCAAATCCATTCACAAGATGCCCAGTTGATTCGGAGACCTTTTATTTAATCCAGTTTATGGCTGTCCAGACTGCGACAACACATAAAATCACATCCAATACTGTCTTACAACGCATTAGCTTAACTTCAGCTGTATGCTTAACTCTATTTTCAAGAAGTCACGTCCACTCTTACAAACGTCGCATCTTACATGCCATTAAATCCCTAACTGACTGCTTATTTCCAAACGGGACTCATCCTCCAGTGCTACAGTGTGCTCCGTTTCAGTGCAGCCTGACATCAGGGCTCAGGATCTGCCCAAAGCTGTAAGGTAACTATTACGGAAACTAGGAGACCAGAAGACTTTTAGCACGGCACTCACTGTGCTAAAATACTCCTTCAAGATACTCTGCAGATGCCCTCAGATGCACCGATGGCAGCAGGTGAGCAGCACCCCGACAGTTCCCATTTGCTCCCCGGAACCCGAGAGCAGCCCCCGCGCTCTGCTGGGGAAACAGCGCCAGCAGCCGCCGGACCACGCTGCTGTTCCCGACAGCTCCGTGCCTGCAGCTTTCAAAGTGTTTTCATACCGCAGGACACCACTTGCATTTGCTGCCATCATAAGGATCTTTGCATTCCTGACCTTTAATCCCCCACCTTCCCTGCAGCAACAAAATGATAGCCTGAAATTAAAATACCTGTTTAGGACACTTAAGGTAGGAAATACCTCTTCCTTGCCGTCCTCCGAAAACTGTTTTAATTTCACTTTGCTCTCAGCTAACACACTAAACACAACAGAGCAGGAAGTGAACTAATCAAGGGGAAAAATAAAGTGTATGCTGTTTTATTAATGTGTTACATTATTACTATTATGAACAACACTGGGAGCAGAGGGGTAGCATACCCAATTGACATCAACAAATTGAACACCAGACTGAAACACACAGAAACTCAACATTTTTATATCGTGCATTTGAAATTCAGTGAGCAACCTTGTGGGCAAATTCCAGAAGAGATCCACCATTCCCAGGTGTGCCTTTTCAATATAGGATTATTTTTCTGCTCTGCTACAGTGAATCAGCAGCCTTTGCCAACTCCTTTGACAGGGTAGTGATGAGGCTTAGCTCAACAGCTACATGGCAATGTCTTTTTTACACTTCACTTTTAGATACATAATTACTGCCTTATTTTGAATAGGTATGATATAAATGGATCTTGTTTATCTACAATCTCCAGTACATTAGTTAAATCACCCATGAAGCCTGTCAATGCAATCCCTGTTTCTTAAGCAAAAGGAGATTTGCAGAGTGTTTCTGAAGGAATGTACCGTGCCTTCAAAGTGAAGGCCTACAGCTAGCTTACTACTAGTCTAAAAGGTGCCATAATTAGTCCCAAATGCATCTTCCAGAGTGCTTGCCTGTCAGAAGAGAATCTCCGCAGATCCACAGGCTCTAGCTGCGCCAGCATTTGCCGGCCACTGTGTGCACGAGCAGCGGCACCAAATCGGGTATAATTTTGGAATTCCAGACTTCCTCAAACTCCCCACATCTGCAAGGTCCTTATTTCCAATTAAACACGCAGCATTTAAAACCTCAACTTATCATTTCACTCTGAGATACAGGATAGTGGGATGAAGCGCAGAAACAATAAATTGCTGGGGACTGCCACAACCAATTGTATTACAAATTAATGCACGGAAAGACATCGGATCAATTACTGCTGCACGTGGTTGCCTTTGCAAATCAACTCACTGAAATGGAATCTCTGTCACAAGTTCATACACTTTCCACATAGCATGAAAGGCCCTAGATACTTTAAACTTACTAAATGCAAATTGTCTATGCCAAGATCATGCTTTTTTCTTATAAAGGTGAAAATATTTTCCCCACTTTTAACTTTGACATGCAAATATGTACTTGCTAAAACCTTGTTCTTATGCAAACAAGGCAGGTGGGAAATACTTTTGCATGTCAAGAATACGTTCCAACTTGGTTTCTCACATTCGCAGAGTTACTTTAAGCTTCCTACTGTGCTCCCATTAATTGTACCTGTTCTGTGCTTACATATATTTATATCGTGTATTTTCCAAGTTATATAAAATACTCTAATTCATGCTTTAGAGTAGAATTAGCCTAAATTACAGTTTACAACTCTGTCTCCTGGGGTGGTGCTCAGGTTGATTCTGGTTCATGCATGAGCAAATTATTTCTTAAATATGAATCGCAGAAAAAAAAAATAAACTCTTGTGGTTGCTTAGAAACCACTACAGATACCCAGGTGACAGATGTAGTTTGTACTCCGAGATTAAAGGCCTGAGAATCTTTCACACCCTCAAATAACAGCGCTCCAGAATCCTCCCAAGGATGTCCTGTGCCCAAGGCAGCAATGAATAGCAATAAGAGCCCAAACAAACCACCGAGAGCGACAAACGCAGGCTCAGGCACAGGGACCCGCTGCAAGCATCAAACAAGCTGCTACAGAAATGGCTCCTGAGAGACAGAGCTGGCCATTAAGGGCTGGGAGTCGCAATCCTTACAGACTGGCGTCAAGCACAAGGCAAACTCAGCTCCATGGGAAAGGGCATCTGACACCCACCAAAATCTCTCAGTGTATGTGACTATAACGTGTAGCTATTCCTGTCACTGGAACGTCTGGTAATCTTCCTTCTGCTGTAACATCACACGATCTTCGTTTTACAGCAGGAAAATTGAGTGCAGATTCTTTGATTTGCTCAAAATCAGGCAGAACAGGAACTTGAGCCCAAGTATTGCAGGCAAAAAGGCCCGTGTTTTTCCTCTGAACATTTCTCCTTCCTCCAACCCCTGTGTCCTGGCTTGGCAATGGGCTGCAGGAGCTCTGCGTGCTTACATTACGCCATTGCCTCTGCCTAATTCCTAGTGAACATGCCTACCAGACAGCCAGAGAGAGCACCAAATGACATCTTCTGTTGGCATCCGGATCAGAAGAACACGCCTTATTCCCTGCTACCCTGGGATTTACTTCTTTCCCCAAATCTGGAACGGTTTCACTGGGCTCGCCTGCCTCTTTCAAGCTCCCTCCCGCAACCAACCCCTCTAGACAGCCTCTCCCTCTTCATTAATTCTCACATCATGGAACGCTGCTTTATTCCTTGTCTGGTTTGAGCACCAGAGGAGGAAAGAAATCTAATTCTGCATTTGTAAGGAAATGCTCTGTATCAGATCACCATAATCTTTAGTTTCTTCTTCCTTTCTAAGTCCTTGGGTGGACTCCAATCAGGACAGGAGCCTGCAGAAGCAAGTAAAGCACAGGGCATCCTTCTCCCCAGTTCTGCCATTTAAGTAGAAACACATTGACCCTCAAAACACAGTCCAGCCCAAAGAAAACACTTTTCAAAAGAAAAAATTATTTTCCAAAGACAGAAGCTTTTTTCCTCCTCATTAGTGTGTCTGAATAAAATGTTTGTTTCTAGTGAATTAATTGTCTTAGGGTAGAAAAAGGATTTTCCCATTCCTCCTCCTGTTTTCACACTGTTATTTTAAAATAGCACATTCACACAGATCGTGTTATTTTTTTCCAATTTGCAACAGGTATGAAATCTCAGGCTTAGTATCCTAGGAGGGGCGCTTCAATGGAAGCAAAAATGGGTCCCCATTCCTGCCTTTTAGGTGAGATTCACCTAGCTGGCCTGAGCTACACTGAAAGCTGGGTAATTAGCTGCAGTTAATTGTCTGTAGAGTGATAAGGAAGTGAAGAAGGCAGAGAGAGAAAAAGGGAGGGAGAAATAGAAAGTGAGAAGGAAAAAGGGAGAAGGGGCATGATTCACCTCATACAAGACAGGCGAGATGAAGCCCTGAGCGGAGATGCCTCCCTCACTCACCAGAGAGAGAATTTAATGATACCTTAATCGCAAGACTAACTTCTAAGAGGTCAAAGTCAGACGAATCCTACTGCCTCTTTCTGAATTTAAAAATGAGCATTTTCTGGGGAGGAAACCCTGTGTAGGAAGTGCTCCCTTTCCCTCCCGTGGTATATAGTGGCCCAATCGCCTGCGTACGCTCGCACCTGTGAGATAAAGAGGATTTCTACGGCGTTCTGATCACAGCTCCCACCCTTCCGCTCTCAAAGCGGCAATATCAAGAAATTCCAGGTATACACACTCCTGTTTTACTCAGTAAAGACAGACTCAAGCACACACTGGTTAGTCTGCCAGGCCAGCCTCTATTTCATAAAACCTCTGTGGACACTGAGCACCCTCCCCTGAGCCGCCGGCTTTCTGGGGAACGCACCCTCCCCAAATTCCAGCTGAAGGGAGCGCTCTCCTCAGGCCACACGTGGGCACACAGAGCAGCCGGGACTGCAGCTGGGGTCTGCTGGGTCTTGGGGTACTGCAAGAAAGGCTTAAATCCCTTTCCCTGCGCGTGGCTGGCCTGCCCCTCACTTCACAGGGTACGTACAATTGTGTAGCTAATTCCAAAGGGTTTTGAAATAAATGTGATACAGACACAAATTGGGCTAACCTGCTTCTAAAGGGATGCAGTTTGTGCCAGACATCGCTGCTTGTGCTGCTTGTAAGTATATTGATTAAATTAGGAGGCATACATATTCACTGACATACTCATACATATTCATTGACTCAAACAAGGGTACTGCATGTAATGCGGTATTTAAAGCAACATAATATCTGATCACAAACTGAATTAACAAGGAATGATTTTACTATATAATATTCTAATCTTCCTGCATTTTCAGCTTCATTACCTAAATAATTTGTTCTGTCATGTACCCTAAGCAATTTGAGCTGGCTGCAAATTACTTGCCTCCGAACACCTGCAGCTTACAAATGCTGCAATTCTACTAAACTGAAAGCCAGTGGCAGCACAGCTCTGCCCATTCCACTAATACACTGTGTGAAGTGACCATCTGTCCACTCATACGTATTAAAAACACTTACACCTTGAGTACTTCCAAAGACGACGGCTGGTTGGTAGGTGTCTGAGGCATTTTTAGAACACACAGTGAGTGTTTTGATCAAGAGCTGATGGAATGTACCTGCCCGCTCCCTGCGTGCAAGGTTTGTTTATTCTGTAGTACATACAATCCCCACCATAGCAGCGCTCTGGCCAGGAGCAGGCCCTCTGGCCACTGCCACAATATAGGCAGTAACAGGTAGCTCCCGAGAAGCACTAACAAAGCCTGCGATCCGAGAGGTTTCTCCCTCATGGTTGGATTTTCCAGGGTCCAGTGAGATTGAAATTCCAGCAGACGCCCTCCCGGCACATGGGACATTCCCGCGTGTCCCTGTCCTTTACAGGTCCTCCTGCCTACGGCTGCGCTCCCGCGGCGCAGTGTCCCTCAGCGCAGGATTGCTTGGGTATCTTTCTGGGTATGTTTTTCAATTGTCAGGAAACGTGTAGGAACACATCTTTTGGACTATTGATGCACCCAAGCTCGGCTGAAATGGGTTTGGAAACAAGGAGGATCAGGGTGATGGGCAGAAAACCAGACAAACACAAACAACCTTTTCAAGCCTTGTTTCCTTAGGAAATCACACTAGTAATAAAATAAAATAAAATAAATACTGAGGTTATGCTGGTACAAATCCTTTGAAGTCTGTGGGTGTGATGGGTGGAGTAGAAAAGAACACGGCCACCAAAGTATTAATTACAAGTACAGTATGAGCAACACCTCAAACACATGGCAGAAATGCTGCAATGCCAAGGCTGGGTCTTTGGGCCTGAGCACAGCTGGAGCCCCTTAGTAGGTCACTAGATACCGTGCACCACTCCATAATGCTGGAAACATTCCACTTCAAAGAGTATTAAAGGAGATGCATGATAAATAGTAGGGAATAACCTGAGAACTTTTGGGGCTTGCAAGTCTGACTTTTAGGAATAAACCTAAATTCTTTCAACCTCTGTTACTGATCTGGACACGTCAAAGGGAACAGCGCACTAAGAGCTCACATTCTCTTGCCAGGATCACTGACATTTATGTTTGTCTTACTTTAAGCCAAGAAATTTGACTTACACAAATTTTAATTAAAAGAACTAAAGCTTTGCTCTTCCATGAAGCACTGGCTTCAATGAAGACACTTGAACACCTGATGAAAGAAGGCTGTATGGAAAATGCTTTGGATTCTCTAATAGGCAAAACTATTTCTGTGAAGTTGTTGTGGTGAGGTCTCTGTATATTTTTGATGTTATATTCAAATAGAAAAATGCTGAAAAACCTTAACAGACCACCACAATCTTCTTAATTCTTATAAAGAAAAATTAAAACAAAAAGAAATCCGCACATAAACCATCTAATTAAAACAAAAAGAAATCCCTACATAAACAATCTAGGACTCCTGCAAGTGTTTAGGAGCTCAAATAAGCTAAAAAACAGATTTAGGGTTTTCAGAGGAACTCAGATTATGTTTGCTCCCTCTCAGTCATGTGTGCAACACTAAGTGATTTTTATTTTCCTTCTGTGTAACAAGTCTTGCATCTCTGCACTGCCTTGGCTTTATACATCCCAAAATATTATTTTTTGACCCAGCAATGCAACTTGGTATCTCAACACCTGTATCACCAAGCAACTGAAGACAAATTTTGCCTTGTAATTTTGAGGAAAAGAGACCAACAATGTAGTTTGCAGCTGAAAACTAAATGATGATTTGATTTCCCTTGCTGAAGGAATCACAGGTAGAGACAACTCCAGCTTGGGACTCTGGCCACATTATGAAACCATACCACAGACCAAACAACAACATCAAACCACTGAACTACAAGTCTAGGCTTAAAAGAATCAGGACTGCCATATCCAGATGTGTTCAGCTGTCCAGGAGCACAGAGAAGCAGTTCTTTGGAGACTCCATCTCTCGTCACTTCCCAGGGCATACAACTAACATCTTCCCAGTTCATGAAGTTTAGGGAATTGCGAAAGCTTCAGCTTTGTTACTACTTTCAATAACTTAAACACAAATAATGAAGATGGATGAAATACAGACCAAGAGATGTATGCTGTAGCAAGATAGAGAATAATGATAATAACTCGTTTGAGGAGAAGACAAAGCCAAGAAAAACCACAGCACCAACTCTGGACGCTATATTTCTATAGCGGAGAAGACTCATTCACTAGACACAACACACAGGCACAGTGACAAGACACAGTAACCAAATCAGTGGCACAGAACGAGAACAGGGAGAGAACGAAAGGAAAAGTGTCGCTGTGCAACGTCCTACGCATTTCAAAACCAAAGCAACTCAAGGCTAGTTTGATCATTTCAACATGGTCAGAAGAGACTTCCAGATTTCTTTAATTGCAGTTTTGTCCCATAATATTTTGACTCCTCACTTTCTTTCGTGGTGGCTCAGGTGCTTATGAATAAGCATTTAACCATTTAATTCCCCTCTTCTTCTCTGGCTGAAAATTAACAGTAGTTATACCAGTTACAACGAAGACAGTTTGGAGTTTGATTCATTTGCAGACTAGGCTAAACATAATTCTTATTAAATGAAGCAATTCGGAAAAACAGTTTTTCACAAGAAAACACACAGACACTCCAATCATGTGACTCTCTTTAACAAAATATAATACAGTTTTAATCAAAGTCCTGAACTGCATGTCAAGAAATAGATACTATAATCCTCATTCTAGTGCTGATTGGCTGTGTGAATGGCTCGCTGGTGTCTCATTTTTTCTACCTGCCTAATCCGGATAATCATTCTTTATCTCTACCTCTATCTACAGCTATCTTAGGTGACTGGTACTTAGGCCAAAGCTTGGCCCTTGGTTTTATGACCCAAGAAACCAGCGAGCAGACCTGCAGACAAACAAATCGGCAGTGTTTTACATTGCAGAGATAAAAGTGGCCACAAAACTATATAATATTACTGCTGTTGTTCCGTTTTTAAATTTAAAAAAAGCTTACAGGTTTAATTACACAGGTACACAACATTGCTCTTGACCAAATTACACAAAATACAAGTTTCAGAAGCAACAGAGGTGCGAGCTATTAGCACTGATTCCTTCTACTCCGATTCACTACTGCACTTACTCAGAAAGCAGCCAGCTAATGCTCATGTCAATCTACACTGTGTGTTTCTACAGGATTCTGGAGTTCACTTAGGTTTTGCCATCCCTAATTTCTTCCTACAGATAACCACTAACCCTTGAGCGTTTGTGAAGAGGAACATCTGCAGCAGGGGCATAAGCACAGTTCTACTACGATACAATCTATACCCTGCTGCACTGCTAGAATAAACCAATGCTTATTGTCTGTCAAATTCAAAAAAACCCAAACAAAACAATAATAAAACAATAAACCAAACCAAAATCCAAACCCAAACCAAACAAAACAACAAAAAAACCCCCAAACAAACGAGAAGGGAGCTGGTACGCTAAGACAGGCACACTCTGAGGCAGGGAAAGTGCCATTATACACTCAATGGCACTGAGGCTTCTTGTAGTCTTTGCAGCTTATTTTTCCTCTTAACATTGTGAAAAGGAAATCTACACCCATTTCTCCTTCCTGGTGTCTCTATGTTGGTTTTTTATTTTGCAGTATTAATGGAGAAGAAAACAGAAAGTGAGATTTGCAGGAGAACAGACATCAGAGTAGATTTATTTGCTGGAGCTAGCTGGACAATACAAAATGTTTTCTCTCCCTTCCCAGCAAAAAGAAACCTGTACTGAAGAGCTTAACTGTATTTGTACTTCTGTCCAATATCCCCACTCTCTGGAAGAAACTACTAAAGACTTTATTTCAACAAAGAAATTCTTCTAATAATGTAGCATTTTGGGGTGAAAATCTAAATTCCTTCTGACATTTGCTCCACAGATTAATGCAGGGTGTCCCCATTTTATATTAAATTTCCTACTCTGAAGTGTTAGACATAACCTTCTAAAGATGGGAATTTGCTAATTCCAACTGCCCTCCCACCTTCTTTTCACTGGCTTAAGAGAACATTTCTACATTTCTGTTTATTCGCTTGCAGTAGGAAAACAAAGAAATTACCAACCACTCATCAATATTAAGCACTACTTCAGCAAGCCAGCTAGAAGAATCACAGCACAATCACCTGTATTTGAATCATTTTTCATAGGTTGCATACAGTCTTAAACGATCAACACTGTGAAGGCAATCATTTTAGTCTCTCTTACGATGCATACAGCTACTGTATGTGGGATTATGAGAGTAACTTAGTTGTCAGCTAAATTACACCTTAAGGAAGGACCATTTACTAGCTTTTCCAACAGTGGTAAAAGGGTACTTAGTCTTAGACTTCCTCTTACACAATATGAAACCTCAGCCACTCGATTTTGTTAACAATCTACATACATTTGCGTTATCCATTTGCAAAATTACATCTCGGTTCAATGGTCTCATTAGGCTATATACTAGCACAAATCAAATGACATCTACGGTTGTTAGATTTAAAAAAACCCAAACAACCCACACACTAAACTGGGAAAGCTAAACACTTGCAACATAGCATCAAAATTATTAACAATTTCAACTAAATTCATTAACAAGGTGACAGGCTCCTGAATTGCTAAAGGGCCATTAGGACAGTGAGACCGCAGCACCAGCTGACTGTGGGGAACGCTGCCATTTCATTCCTTCGACTCATATGCGCACAGCTTTCAGACCAAGCATTGGTAATCCTGATACTACTGCTTCAAAAGCTGTCTGTGATTAGTGACCCATCACCGCCACATGTTCTCTATCGCAACGCACACGCTTTCCTTTACACTTGCTATTTGGCCAAGTCAAGTTCCACTCTATTAGTTCCCTAGAGATAGCGACAATCAGTTAGGAAGAAGAAATATGGAACGAATGCAAAAGAGGTAACAAAGCAGGGGGAACCCAGCAAGGGACGTGTCCCTTCAAACGAAGCGTTTGTCGTGATTCAGCCTTGTCCTGCCGTTTTGCCAGGATGCACACACTTTATTAAGGGTTTGGCCTCTGCAGAAATTGCAGGATGTATCACTGCGCGTATTGAGAAATGAGACTTTGCGCGATTAAGTCAAAGCCAGGCAAACCCAGCTGGTGCAGAAGCCACTTCCTTACCAGAGAGCTGCACCTTGACGAAAAACACTCAAAACCTGAACTTACTTCTAGGAGAAAAAGTTGCAGAAAAAAAAAAAAGAAGTATTTCGCCCAGACTAGAAACTCCATCCTTCTGAAGTGACTACATATGCATTTTTAAGATGCTTTCTTTTATTTCGGCTGTACACAAATTTGATGTCATTAAAAAGGATTCCTTTGATGCTGTATGCCAAGCAGAATCATTAGTTTCTCACAAAGGTGCACTCTAAACGTCTAGTTTAAATTTTCATTTTCAGATGATTCATCTAAGAGATGAACAATAACAACCAAAACCAACTTCAGAACTCCAAACACTAAAAAGCTTTTCAGCTGCACTCACTTTTTAGCTCCAACAGCCCCTTTCTGGATTCACGTGGCAGCCAATTCTGAGCGTGAATTCTGCAGCTCCTGCGATACACGGCAATGGGAAGGAAACCACAACCAGATTCCCTCAGACCTCACCAAAGAGCTTCTCCTGAAGTCTGCATCCTGCATCTTTCCAGCTGATGCCCCATCACCTTTTTGTGCAAGGATGCCACTGTTTCCCGTGTAAATGTGTTGGTTTTGCCACAGCTCCTCTTCAGAGGTCATTAGAGGATCAATAAAACTGAGGGATGCTCCAGAGGAAGCCGCATCCTCAGCCAATGTAGCTTCAGCTACTCTCCTAGGTTTTGAAGGGGGGGACACAAAACAGGTTAATGATACCTGTGTTTCCTCCATTTAAAAGAAAATGTCACCAAAGCCCAAAACCAATCAGATTCACAGCTGATACATGTTTCTTTACACATATGAAGACGCATATTATAATATTCTTTACACATATTAAGTACAGACATTATTAAGAGCTTATAGCCGTTTTTGTGATACAGGGTACAACGCTGACCAAACAACCATGTTTTCCTCTGCAAGAGAGACGCTTGTTTCAGCACCTGCCCCACCTCTAGGGAGCAATACTAGTGTACATGTGGGATCAAGAGAAAGGCTACACCACACAATTGCCTAGAAAACAGCTTGGACGGTGAAAAAATGACGCAGAATATCATTTTGTTGTCACTCTTCTCTACCACCAGTACTACTTCTCCAAACACCCAATTATATTGTTTCAAGGAGGAACACACTCGCCAGGCCCTGCGACCATGGAGTCTATAGAAACAGGCACCCCGCGCACGCTCCGCTGAGTGTGGCCACACACGTGTTGTGCTGACGACAGTTTTCACCTGCTCACAGCTTTTGTACCAGTCTCCCATCACCTAGGATGGGCTTCACCAGGCATTTCTGCCATACTTCAAACGGACACCCTTCCCCTTCTCTCGACCATTGACTGCAGCACTCCAGTTCCATGATGACAGCACATTTTTCTTTGTAATCCTCATGATGTCTGTATATACTACCCTCCGTGTTTGAAAACCATCTTCATTTTGCGAAATAAAAAAATGTAATCACCCACAAAAACGTTTTAGAAAATTACAAGCTTGTGAAAACAAAAGGTCTAGCAAAGCTCTTCCCTTGCCACAATTAGATTAGGTGCTACAACCTTCATTAAAACCCTTTCTTTTGCCGACTCATTTCATAGCATTTAATTTCCTGACTCTCAGTGATTAAGCCAACTGAAAGGTAGCAGATAAAGCAAGTCTGCTCGCTGTTTCAAACAGATATATTAACGCTTTACACTTAAAAAGCTTTCGAAGTGTCTTCAGGCGCTGATTAACAAACATTGTACATAAAACCATGTCTGAGGTCAGACTGTGGCAGCAGATATGTGACTGAAACTTACTACAACAGCTTTATTGCAACGCTCTACGCACAGGATACCTCTGTTGCATACATTAAGGAAGCTTAAAGTTAAGCTTCACATATTTAAACACTAACAAAGTCTACTTAATGGCAGTCTTCAAAATGACAGCGGCCTCCTAATCTGCCGGAGATAAAGTGCCAAGATTAGTGATTACATAAGTGCATCGCAGAGCCCAGAAACAATAATCAGCTCTTCTGTTGTTATTTGTGTACAAAGGCTATTAGAGTCATCTGACATTCCAAAATCCAATTTAAAGTTGTTAAACCCCTTTCATGTACTTATTTGGAGTTGGAAAACCGAGAGGTTCAAAAAGGGAAAGGAAGGGTTTGATTTCCTTATTCTTTTCCTCTCATTGATTTTGCTCTAAGCCAAATCTCTCTTTAAGAAATGCAAAAAAAAAGCAGCTTTTAAACAATGCCTGGAGTAACCAATATTGCTGTTGAAGGAGTAATACCGATAAAACCCTAACATGCTTACATAGCAAATTTTAAAATAATGACTACAAGCAAATCAAGTAACTATTCTATAGGAAAAGACCTCATGGAGTTGAGGATGCCACTGACATCAGCTGCTCGACTCTGACTATAGTGTCTGTCTTCAAGAAATCAGCAGGGTGAGAACCCAAAGGTGCTCGGGCACCGAACACCCATCTTGGCCTAGTAACGGACTCAGCAAGAATTCACTCTCTAGATTCATACAGGCACAGTGGTGTCTGCAAGAGACCAGGCTGCTCTTTGCAAAACAAGGCCAATGCCAGGCCTGACTGCAGCCTCCCTAAATCAATCATTTTTCCACAAAAAATTATCGTAAACTCGAAACAACCCTCTTTGTTTCTGACAGAGAACTGAAAAGCAAGCTGAGAAACAAAACGAACAAACAGGTCATCTCCTGGTGTCTGCGCTGCTGCTTTGGCTCCACAGATGACACAGACAACGGGCCAGCAGAAGAGGTGGCTGTGCGCCTGGCCCCTCCACCTGACCGAGCTGTGCCCCCCGGCGGGACAGCGCGGCCCCGCGAGCTCCGTCAGCGGCCGTGCGAGCAGCGGGTGAGCCGGCAGGCTGCGCGTCGCGCCAGCCCCTCGGGGGAGCCCTCAATTACAATCCCATTTGTAGCACAAATTGCTGCGGCCCCGAACGCCGAACTCCCCACTGGCTTCAAACCTCACAGAGAAGGCAGGCGAGCAGGCGCTGGCTCTCAGACAGGAGGGGTGTGCACGGCAGACGGATACAGACCAAGGGCTGCAACTCGATCTTGTGGGCGATGAGCTGGGCCTTGCACCGAAACGGCAGCTACGGCAGCCACTGCCCTTCTGGGGAAAGGACGAGCCCGGGAGCCATGAGCCTCTGGAGACCACAGGCCCCAGTGCCGCAGCTTGGTGGTGACGTTCTCTCCTTGTATCACGAGAGGGCGAGGTGCCAGCTGTGATTCAAGCTAACGAAGGTAATCACAAGAATGTGTAAAGGAATGGCAAGATGCTAACCGTCACAACTGAGCCTGCGTAGCAGCAGATCCAAGGCAGGCCTTCTCCCTCCCCATTGTGACATTCGTAGTAAAACAGTCCGTTTCTTGTACGGCAGAACAAAACCATTACGGACAACGCGCAGAAGTTTTTCCTTTATGGCTGTGAAGTGATTTCCCAGTGTTCCCTAAGGTAAAGTCAATTAAGTGATAACTGCATCTGTGCAGAGAGTATTCAAAATGCTAATATCCCCACACACAGATAAGTCTTCAACTTTGCCTGCTTATTTATCTCCAGCTCTTAAAAATTATTGCCATGAATGCTCCAGTGCCTTCACCCATTATCTTTGCAATCCTGCTTCTTCCTAGCAGAAAGTACAAGGCCTAAGAGCTGTACCACTCCGACCACACTGGGGAGGAAACGATACAAGCAAAGAAGCATCAGCTGATCTGCTGCTGTGTAGGTACTGGCGTATTTTGCCGCTCTCAAAGTTCACGCAGCTTTTCATCTAACCAAGAGAGGTAAGAAAATCTGCCGCACCATCAGAGGCTCACATACTCTAGAAAAAAACATCAATTCGCATCATGAACTATCTAACAAGATTTCCCACTCGAGGAAAAGAAAAGCTAGCATGTCTGGTGTTTTGCCATTTGGCCATCAGACTTCAAAATCTTCGTGTTTGTTATCTTTGCAATGGAGACAACACAATGCTGGTCTCGGGCACCTGGCCCTCCGATGGCTTCCTCACCCCATCACGGGATGACTCACGCTATGGT
The DNA here is from genome assembly GCA_013399365.1 of Pampusana beccarii. Taxonomy (NCBI): domain Eukaryota; kingdom Metazoa; phylum Chordata; class Aves; order Columbiformes; family Columbidae; genus Pampusana; species Pampusana beccarii. Next base: position 888,744 of record VWYH01009684.1, read on the forward strand.
CTCTGGCCATATATGTTCAATGTGGCCCCATATTTTTAAGTGAAAAAACCCCTACATTGAAGCTGAAAAACCCAGACTGAAACCAAAGGAACCTGACTTACCATCATCCACTATATGAATGCCTTAATACTTTATTACTTGCATTTATAAAAATCATGAAATTGCAAAATGGCCACCAAAAATCCCAAACAGAGAATTCTGACAAGTTTTTCAAACAAGTCTGCCAGTACCATAATGAGGAGACAACCCTATGCCCCACAGAACCAGGCACAATACACGCATTGGGTAGAATAAGAGTACAAACAGGAGATTACAGAGTAAAATGATCGAGTCAACTATTGCTAAATTTATTTGACAGATTAAAAGGGAAAACCTGACTGACTTTACATGGTTAACACTAGGTTCTAAAGGCCAAATCACCCAAAAAAGGTAGAAGCTGGCAAGCAGTGGTTGTATTGGATTTTGTTTTCTCAAATAAAGGAAGCTTGATAAAAGTTAGAAGAAATTAATAGAAACAGCACCTGTATTATTGTGAACATTTTATCCAAAGACAATCCAAACCATTTAACGAGCTAAGCTTCATCACTTTGCCAGGACACAAAAACCACCTTGTAAGCAGAGCCGAATGAAGCCATACAACAGCTCACAGAGAATGCTGAACGTTATCTCTCAAGCCTTTCAGGACAGTCTTTACCCACCCTTGCTGATGTTTCTTTCTGTGCTGGTGTTCTGCATGCACCAGAAAACACACAGTAATGAACAACCGGCAACTCCAAATTTGTACAGTTTTAACACTGTTCTGTTTTAAAAGGCTCACACAGAGTCGGTTACTATACTGTCCTTGATAAAGACCCAAGACATTTAATGAGAACTCCCCCATTCCTACTCTCAGAAGAATACTTGCAGCATAACTTTGATTATCCAAAGCTCCCAGGGGACAAATGGAAGCAGAGAGAAGTGGGGGAGCAGCCAGAGGTCTTCTGAGAATAATGGAAGTGAAAGGAGAGGAAACAAACTCCACAAAGGAGAACTGTTGGCTCAACTCAGCCCTAAAGTTTCCCTATTCCTGAATGGAGCATTCATTAAGTAAAATAAGCTTCTCTAAGCAAGCATTCCTAATGATTGTAAAAACCTTTTGACAAAGTGAAGAATTATTGTTCGTTTTGGTACTTGACTCTCCAGGGGGAGAGATGGCTGTTGTTTTTACTGTAGCAATTTATTAACCGACGGTACAGCTGTAACAACCCTCCTGGTAGCGTCTCAATGGTTAACAAGCAGCCAGATTCTTTCCAAATCTGCATTTCCCAAAGTATTATTCAGAAAATATTGCTAGAAAAACTTCCACACCGAATAAAAAATACTAAAATATTTATCACAAGCCTTAACATGGGGACAGAACATCCATGTGGAAGAAATCTCTTTGAGGGGTTGCAGGTGCTTTACACAGAAAGTACAAGTTTTTATTTATATTATTGCAGCACAAGTTAATGCCAATTAAGTAGGAGAGTCACTTTGGATTTAGCACAGAACCTGGCCCAGGGCACTGGCACACAGAATAGAAATAAATACTAATCATGCTTGCTCACACTGAGAGGATTAGATAACTACAGACGTAGGAAATTAAAACCACAACAAGATGACCCCACGCTCATGATTTCCCTGTTGTGCCAGATCAGTCAATATGAATAATCGACAATGTAAATTGAAATCCTCAGATAAAAATAATGGTTTTACTGCTTTATTTCTCTTCACTTCCACATAAATTGAGCTGACTATCTCTGACAATGCCATGGTTTAATATTCTAAACACACTATCTCCTTTAACAATGCCTGGAATAGAAACAAGCTGCTGAGCCAGATCCTCAAGGGGTGAAAATCAACTTTGCTACACTGACTTCAATGGAAGCACATTGATCTCCACCAGCTAAAGCTTTGGGCCCTAGTGGGCAATTAGGTTTCTATTATATGCTAATTTAAATAATGTACCACAGAACATTCTCTGTACAATAAAGCGAGTCTACATTCTTCTGTGGAGAAGGACAAGCATTTGCTGTGGCACGACGAGAGTTATGGATTCTGGTTTCAAAGAGCAGGGTGAAGTTTCGGTATAAACTACTCCTCATAATAACATTTTTAAACCTGCAATTACTCATGCTATACTACTTCGGGAAGCCTGTAATTATTTGGTAAGTTCTTAGTGTCTAGTCTAGATCACAATGGCTAGCACTGCCTCCTTCAAAGGAACTAGTGACGATGTTGAAATCTGGTTTTTGTTAGGCTCCTACGATACAAAGTGGCTGTGCTGTAATGTTCCGATCTATATTCAGTGGAGGAGGAAAACCAAACTGATTTATGTCCCAATCTCAAGCCTTTGAGGAAGGCCCAAACAAACAAACAAAAAACCCCGGAACATAACCATCCCACATGTGTCCTTTGAGGCTTCTGAGGTGGCCGGGTTGGAACAGGGACCGCGGCTGCAGCTGACACAGGCCAGAGCTTTTTCACAGCACAGGCTGATGGTACTGAGACCATCTGCAACACCTCGCACTCCCAGCAAGGCCTCGCGCTCCAGCCAGAAGACAAAAAAGCAGACAAGTAGTGGGAGAGGAAAAAGATTTCCAGGGGGTCATACGGCAGTTGAGGTGAAAGGATATCCTTGTGTAAAAAAAAAAAAAAGTTTTGTACTCTCCTGTAGCAATTTCTTAACTACGAGAACTCCTTTCAGTCTCCTTTTAAACGTCACTGCACCTCTTCCTCCTGCCTTACTGACCAACAACCAAGTTATGAGCATGCCAAGGTCCCTACTTAAAGTCCTCCGGAGGGCTGATGCAGCCAGGGTGAGGGCATGGTTCACGGCTGGAGGTTCTCCTGTGCTGCAGTCCTCCAAGGGAAGCAGCAGGATCCGTACGTACTGGTTCGAATGCTGAAGGCACACCTCGGCACAGCAATTTGGCGGCTCTCCAAAGGCCACTTCTGAGGGGGGGATCGGCAAAGCAGAGGTTTCTCTCTGTATGTATGACTCTAATGAAAATCACAGCAGAAAGCTCCTGGAGATAATACTTCAACTAAAGACTAAAAAACACACACGCGATTCCAAGTTTGTCTTGTTTTCTATGGAACCGCTCAAGGCAGAAAGGCAAAGCACTGCGGGCTCACGTAGGTCAAAGTGGTGCAGGGTGAGATACGGCACTAAGCTGCAGCACATGTTCTGTTTATAAACGTACTTATCCTGGTAACAGGGCTCTTCCCTGCTTGCATTTCTAACTCCTCACAAATAGTTTAATTTCAAACCGAAAAAGCTTATATAGAGTCAAGCTTTTTAAATTGTAGCAGCCCCACAAGAAAAACTTGCTACACGGGGAAGGTATAAATGTCACCACAGTAAAAACTCATGCAAAGCTTCTCCTGTGCTCTGTCCTGTCACCATGCTTTGGGTGTGCTCTACAGACAAAGTATGCAATCTGCACTCGGAAGAAAGCAGAAACTAGAACCGATTTTGGTTAAGGTTTTGATTTGATTACATGCCCAACAGGGAAAAGAAGGTACAGAACTTGACCCCGCTGCTCCACAGGTGTTTTAGGGAGCAGAAATCTCCAGTCACAGAGGGGAGCTGGTCTGCCTCCCTCCCCTCCCCTCCTCTGGTGCCTGTACAGCGGCACTGCGAGAGACAAACGAGGGAACGACTCGGGTTCAAACTGTTTTCTGGGGGATTAACTTAAACCTGCATCAGTTTCCCAGCTTAATTCGGCACGTGATGGCAGAGATGCTGCTTGCGCTTGCACAAGGGAGGGGTGCGTTTGTTTGGCAACGTCAGCCTATGGGAGGTTAAAACACAGAACTAAACTGTCAGCCTGCTAAATCGGCACGAGGAGATTTGGGGTAGCAGGCAGAAGGGCAAGGAACACAGGGTTGGTTTTCCAAGAAACAGAATAGTCTATGAATAAGTCATTGGTTTCTATGTCCAGTGTGGCTGTGAAACTTTAAGCAAGTCACTTATTTGATGTGTCAATTCCTCAGCTGTGAAATAAGGACAACACTTTCTTACATCACCAAAGTGTCGCAAGTCGAAAATTAATGACTGAGGTGCTTGGACACAGCGGTGCCGAGGGCCAAGTCAGTGTGTAGCTACAAGAGCTGAGTGATTAGTGACAGGGAGGGGCTAAGGAATCAACGTATTATTTTTGGTGGACTATTTCCTTAGAGGATAAATAAGAGTAACTGCTACTTACTTGATTGCAAGGAATTGAAAGAGCTCTCTGTAGCTCCCTCATGGGTGGACACCTGAACAATTAAATAGCTATGACCTAATTTTAGTCAGAAACCTTATGTCACAAGGAGTTTACAGGGAGGCGTCTTCTGTATGTGCAAAAATAATTACACTGTGGAAGGATAGTTGACCAATGTGTTAATTTAGATCTACAGTATTTAGGGATAGACTGTATCCCATTCTCTTTCTCCATATTCCCAATTCCAAAATTTCTGACCATAAGAAATACAACCGCACGATACAAAACAGCATGGGATTAGGGCTGAAAGAAATTCTGTGAACACACTGCTTCTAACATCAGCACGATGGGATCAGTTTAAGGAAAAGTTTAAAGAAACAGAAACATAAGGGTGGCAAGTAAAGTCATAATCACCTTCTGTGTGACAGAAACGATGGAATACCACCCAGCAGGTTTTGTAGGATGCCCATACACACCAGTGATACTAGAAGGCACTTCTTTTAAAAGTGCCATTATTACGCACACAGAGCCATCAAGCGATAGAAAACACACCCCAATTCTAACACAAGTTGTTCCAAAAGCCCCTTCTTCCCACAGTTAAAACCTCTTCTCTCCTTCTAGTCTGAATTTTCCTGTGCAGGATTGCTACCATGGGATCGAGAAGATCTGACTTCAAGTCCCTGTGCTGTCACAAGGGCCGTGTGTGAGCCGGGGCAAGTCACATACCCGTCACCGAGCTACACGTGCGCCTCACTTCTGTGAGACGTGGGGCTCCCACCGAAAACACCAGTTCAATAACGTAATAGCTTCACAGAGCTAGGCACACGCCTTTCTGTAATTCAGTTTATACCTGTACAACATTAGGACTGGAGCCTTCCTATCTATGAAGATCCATTAAATACCATAATGTGCTTGGATACTTCAAGAGGAATAGAAGCCATGTAAATACTTGAATAGGTAAACAGTGTTCCAAGTCTTATTGAGCTTATTATATCCCTGCTAGATTAGAGAGCACATATTCAAAAAAACAAACACTAACGTAAGGAAAACAAGAATACACCAAAGAAAGCTTTAAAGCTGAAATACCAATCTCAGGATTTTAGTTCCCTGCCTTATGATTTTGAGACACTGGGCTGACCACTCGAAAAATCCCTGGGAAGGGATAACATTGGAATTTTGGAATTCCCTTTCCTCAGTCCTCTGGGCCAGGGGATCAGCCCTAACTAATCATTATTATGAAGCTGTACCAGTGGGTTAAAAAAATAGAAAAGAAAGCAAAAATCCTGCGCTGTCTGGATCTGCACTGAAGAGCACCAAAATACAAGGCAGGCTGAAACCTCTGCAGCCAGTCTGGCAGTTTGCAATTAAATTGCTAGGAATGCATAAGCATTATTGGCCTTCCAAAGCAGATCCTTCCAGTTTTATGGGCAGAGAGTTAAGCACCCTGTAAATTGTACCCAAGACTCAAATCCTCAGTGTTGCATCTGCTTTTGTTCAACCTTTTATTTTCTGTAGTCTTGCGGTTAGGCAATGAAATGTGAATCTGTTAATTCCTGGCTATGACACAGGCTTCTTGTGTGGCCCAAGCCAAGTCTCTTAAGCTATACTTCAGTCCCTTACTTGTGAAACAGGTAAAACACATCCCTCAGTGATGTTTTATGCATAAATTAACTTGTGGAAGCTGTTTTTTCAAAGTATTCACTAATTAACATTATAGACAACCCTACAGATAAAGAGATTGTCAGAGGGCTCTGTCTGGCAGCCCTGGCCCAAGAAAAGAGCACATTCCATAAGTGATGATAGAATCTGCATACAGGTCCAGAAAACCAAGTTTACTGAACTCCACTAAGCTATTTTTTAAGAATGCGTACTTCTTGGTAATATATTGTAAATATCTCATACGATGTAGGGCACCTCCTACATTTAGTTTTATTTGGGATGAAGCGCCACCATCAGTTTTCAGCACAGGTTATATGTGTTATCTTGACAAAATGTCACTGGAGAACTTACGAAACATTTATTAAGTTTGGAACAAAGAGTTTAATGTTGGACACCGTGTTCGCAAGTTGCTGGAGAACGCAAAGACAGTTCCACAAAAGCCATGTTGATTATCATATATTTTCAGACGTAAGGTCAACAGGGTAGAAAACGTATTTTTCTCGTGTTTATACAGTGCCTAGTACCTGGCTTGTCCTTAGAACGTGGAATAAAGTTCACAAATAACCCCATCTTGTAGTTTTCATACAGCAGTATGATATCTAAGCACAAAACTCAAGTACAAAACAGATGAAATAAAACACAGTTTTCCTACTAGGATGCCCAGAAATAGACCAAAAAGAGCACCAAACATTACTACTCCTTGTTCTGCCTACGCTAACAAAAGAGGCTAAAATGAGAATAGACTAAATAATGTATGCCAGCTTTTAAAATTTTATTTTCTTTAAATGGTATAGGATATAACTTGACAGATCTACAGCCTTCATATCACACGATTTACTGAACCTACAAGTATCAAACCTTTTAAGCTCACCTCATTTTCAAACACACATCGATTCAAATAGTCAATATTGAAAGACACAAACAAGATGAAGTTTTAACTAAGTCTGCACTTATGATTTCCAGGAGCCACTGAAAAGTGACTGTACAAGTGGGAGCTGGAATATGCTTCAAACAACAGCTGAACTTCTGCCATAAGGTACCACCTAGCCCACATACCAAATATTTCCAGTCTTCTTTGAATCACAGCGTCTTACTGATTACAAGAACCAAATCATAATTTCTGCCTTTGATTTTAAAACCATAATCCAGTACTGGAAAATGGATTTGTCACTGTCGCCGCACACCAGTGAATTCACCTGCTTTGTTGCAAACGTAACAACGCTACCGTCTCACTGTAAGGCAAATATCTGAGCAGTAAGAGCAGCTGATGACAATCCTCAAAACACAGGTACCGAACTATAATTTCTGAGTTTCTCAGTCAAAGCTCAGGTAAACTTCGTCTTTGTTTGTCTTGCGTTTGCTCACAGGTGATGTAATTAATCCATCAAAAGCTCTGTTGCAACATTAATGCCATTCAAAATCAGCATGCACGATGATTGTTATTAAGTTTATTTAAAAAAATAAATTGCCTATGATTTCATGACCAACTAATCAACACCATTACTTTTCTAAAACACATTTCAGCTCCAGGTTGGGCAGAGTTACATAAGGGAGGAGGGCCGGGCTGCTCCGGGGACTCCACCACCACTGAGCTGCAGCGGCGTTCCAGCCGCCTTATGTCCCAGTCCCACTGAGCGTAGTTTATCATCGTGACACAGAAAAGAACATAAGTTATTCCAGAGGAAATACAATCGCTACAATACTGCAATTTGAAAGTACTTGGAATAATTTTTTAATGTCAGGGCAGGGAGAAGTGCTCCTTGCCATAAGAAGCTAGACATGCCACCGCTAAATTAGACTATCCATTTTTTTGAATATACAGTATTAGGGTACTAAAGTAGTATTCTGCTAGTGATGGTGTAGGTCTGAATCCTCCCAGTAAGGCAACAATATTAACCTTTCAAACCATTCAACTATTTTGCACTTGCCTCTGTGAGCTTAACGACGGGGAATTTTTCTGACCGATACACTTTTACACTGGAAGTGGAAGCAGCAGAAAGGAGCCAAATGCCTACTCCAGGCAGAAAACAGAGTCATAATCCAGAATAACAGGGCAGACAGATCTCTTATGTGCGTGACTATTCAAGCGAGAGTAATTTTCATCTTTGCCCTTAAAATTCAGTGTCTTCCCAAAACTGAAGAGAGCAGTTTAATGGAGCCTATGCAAATAAAGGATTACTAGCCCCTTATCTGATGTCAGCAATCCTCCAAAATTAGGTGTTACCCAGGAAGAGCAGTGGGAAGGCTTGCCACTCCTAGGTGGTACCCGTCTTAAACACGTTCCCACGGTTTTTCACATCGGCAGAGAGGAACAATAAGCCGAGCAAGGCCAGTAGCGTTTCTCTGAGAAAGCCGTGAAAAAGCACTTGTGGCTCCTATCACCTGGAGCAGTGGGGAAAGGACCCTCCCCTATCCCCAGCCTCCCCCCAGCACACCCACCAGCCGTGGTGGCCCTGCCGGAGCAGGGGGACGGGCTGGAAGGGGAAGGCTGGTGGCAGTGCTCCCAAAGAGGTAGGAACCATCAAGGAAGAAGCAATGACTCACACTGCGTGATTTATTGCCGAGCACTGTTCCCAAATGTGTTAATAAAGTTGCAGCCAAATACACATCCCTTAGGTCTTGTCTTTGTTCCAGCATGGCCAAGACAATTGAGTGTTATTTTCAAGTAAAACAAGGATGAGATTCTAGACAATAATCCTACCACAATTAATACTTACGCTTCACCATTCTGCTTCACAGCATTGCCAACCCTCAGGTATTTAACAAAAAAAAGTGCAAAACAAGAAAGCAGCAAGCATACATATGGACAGAGAAAGTCATAAGATTTTTAACAAATAAGGTTGAGCTGTTCTGTTTGGTTTTCAGTTTCTCTCGGGTAATTTCACGTGTAAAAGACAAAAGTACTCCATAATCACCACATTCAATGGAAGCAAGATGCCAATACAAAACCAGTTAACTCTGCATCAGGTAGCAAATGGCTCCAAACTCTTGGAGATCTTTGGGAAACTGAGAAACGGAGGGAAGCGGAGAGAGGCCAAAGAATTGCTTGAATTGAANAAGGGGAAGGCTGGTGGCAGTGCTCCCAAAGAGGTAGGAACCATCAAGGAAGAAGCAATGACTCACACTGCGTGATTTATTGCCGAGCACTGTTCCCAAATGTGTTAATAAAGTTGCAGCCAAATACACATCCCTTAGGTCTTGTCTTTGTTCCAGCATGGCCAAGACAATTGTGTATTATTTTCAAGTAAAACAAGGGTGAGATTCTAGACAATATTCCTACCACAATTAATACTTATGCTTCACCATTCTGCTTCACAGCCTTGCCAACCCTCAGGTATTTAATAAAAAAAAGTGCAAAACAAGAAAGCAGCAAGCATACATATGGACAGAGAAAGTCATAAGATTTTTAACAAATAAGGTTGAGCTGTTCTGTTTGGTTTTCAGTTTCTCTCGGGTAATTTCACGTGTAAAAGACAAAAGTACTCCATAATCACCACATTCAATGGAAGCAAGATGCCAATACAAAACCAGTTAACTCTGCATCAGGTAGCAAATGGCTCCAAACTCTTGGAGATCTTTGGGAAACTGAGAAATGGAGGGAAGGGGAGAGAGGCCAAATAATTGCTTGAATTGAAACATTTACCTGATTAGCAGTGAAGCTCTGGGGAAGCAGTGATCAAGCATAAGAAACTGTGAAAGGTTTCTGTAAGCAGCCAGCTCAGGTTTCACATACCAGCTAGTCACAAAGAAACAGATTTCCATACAGCGTGATCACCGTGCAAGCAGATGCTCCTTTTAGCTTTGATTAGCACTGAAAGAGAAGCGACAGTCACGCTTCGACTTCTGATACAGCTTGGAATGGTGAAAGACGTGATCGTTAAATAGGAACTGCCCGGTGGCGCCTGCATTTCCAGGGCAGCTCTGTGAGCGAGAGGAACGACGAAGCCGTCAGAAGGGCACAGAAGTACAAAGGAACGATGCAGTTGGCAGGATCCGCTTTCCCTGGTATTACCCACAGGTAGTTTCTGAATTGAGGCTACAGATCCCTCTGCTTCAGTAACTAGATAAGCTGTGGAATCACAATATATTTTCGAAGTATATCCAAGAGTAAAAACACCAGGAACATTCTAAAATGATAGCTGAGAGTCAGTTATATCCATCTGCTTCCAAAAGCCAGGGCCGTGCAAAGGGACAGGGGAGGGTGGAAGATGGAAACGCACAATAAAGAGTGCGATTTTAAAAAAGAAAGCATTTTTCCATATGAATTACGCTTCTGATGGACGAGTGGAAAACACATGTTATCGTGAGCCAACAGTTTGTCAAGAAACTGCAACAAACTAACGAAAATTGGAAATGTCTTTCAAAACTGCTCAAGACATTCACAATCGATCCATTTATCTAGTAGATTGTATTAGATGTAGTGATTTTATAGCCCACAAGCCACACATGGGAACTCCCCCACATCAGCTTCCATTCACTCTTACAGGAAGAGCTGAGCAGTGAATATGAAGGCACACCTTACCACACACAGTCCAGTTCACCCACGCTTCTATCACATGGACCTCTAAATCCATCATCTCTATCTCATTCTTCTTTAATTTATACTTTTGTGAATGTTTTATAATGCATATAATATTACTAGAGTAGTACATATATACAATTTATAAATAAATACACATACATTGGGGGTACATGCTCGAATTTATCTATTTTTAATGATAGAGGCACACGATCAAAAAAGTTTGGAGACCACTGCTGGAAGCAACCTGATTTGCAAGAAATAACGTCTACTGGCTACCTGTGTTAGCAAACACACCAGCGCTAGGTTCTCCTCTTGAAGACAGAGTTGGCAGTTTTGAAAACCACTGAAATAAAGGAGAAGGACAGACAGCTTGTTCACCACTGTCACTGTAGTAGACCTGAGGAACCAAACTTCTGGTTACACATACACACAAAAATAATATGTATAAATGCAGATAAAAAGATAGTATCTGTTCCAAGGATCTTTAAGGAAAATGCTAAATTGTACGTTGTTTTGTGTTTTCCTTAATTCCCGCTATTTAAGTCCAAAACTTGTTGACCAGCTCACTTCACTGTAATTCTGGTTTTGTACACCAGATATGTGATTTAGACGGTGACTGCTGCGTTTTTTAAAACAACTTGTTTAACAGTAATTCCATACAGCTCTCTTGCTTCATGCTAGTTTATTTTAATAACCTCAAATTTACTAGGCTATCTCTGAGCAAGGCAGAGATTTCATCTACACCTTCCTCAAATCTAGCCTGTGGCTGATCTGTTATTAACCATGTTGGTAACCAGAACAGTTTGTATATGTTTAGGGAGCTCATGATACAAAATTAAAGGTTTTACATACTGAAGCAGCTTGGCATGATAATTGCCCATCTCTTTCTTCCAGCATTGCGAACCTGAGAGCAGCAGCGTCCCTCCAAGTGAAATGAAGTATCCGGAGCGTGCCCACGAGCGTCTGCTCGTGTCCCTGGCACGGGCTGCCAAAAGGTGGTAATAAAGTCAGAAGTGTTTTGAGGGTGGGGAGTGGGGAATATGGCTTTAGAGACCAGACGTGAATTTTGATAGACGGGAAGACAATTAAGTCCACCTGGAGAGATGGTTTCCTCCACTTGTCATGACCCGCTGGTGTGCTTGGAACTATTACAGATGGCTACTAAAGGAACAAAGATCTCTTGAAGAACTGAGTGCGCAGTGTTAGAAAGGTAAAGCACAGAGGCGTCCTAGAGGGCTCTGTCTTTCACTCTTTCATGATGATCTGAAACAGCTGGCTACAAAGGGCCTAAAACATATAGTTGTGTTGTTACCCCTCACGACACTGATAAAGAGATTAAATAAGGCACTGGCAGTTTGCTTTCAAAAGAGAGTGAAAGAAGAACACAAGAAAGTGAATTAGAGATGAAGACTGTTAACATGAAGGGGAAGAAATGAAAGTAATGAAATGAAAGAAATGAGAACCGAGACAGCAAAGGCAAGAGGACCAGGCAATTACACAGCACTTGAGCGAGACGACAGTTCTGCGTGCAGCCTGTGCAATCCCAGGGCGATGTGAATTCCAAGTGGGAAAATTCTTACATCAACCTACACGGAACAGCCAAAATGGAAGGATAACGACGGAAATGGCAGAATTACCACACTCCAGTCTAAAAATACATATGCTACTTATTTCCCAGTCTGTCTTTGGGAAACTGCAATCTGCAATTCTCAGGTTTATTATGTTCTCTCTCTAACTCCTGAAAAGACAAAAAGGAGTCCTACTAATAAAGTGCAATGATTAGGCTCACAAAAATTGCATGAAAATCCGCAGTGTTTTGGTTGCATCTAGATTTTAGTTTCGATTATTGGTTAGCAGTTTATCATAAGCTTCGCACAATATGTATATTACAGGAAGTCAAAGCTACAACATCTCTTTGTTACATTAAGTTCTTTGAAGGTAGCAAAACAATTATTCATTTGAACATACATCTGAGGAAATTCACCTTGAAAATTTACCAATCTGACAAGAGTTAATGGATTTACTATCAAAAAACCATTTTTTCCCTGCACAAACTAGTAGGCTCACTGCATAGCCAGATCTTATTGCAAAGCCAAAGACCTTAACATGATAAATGCAAAAAGCATTAAGTGTATTAATGTCTGTTCAAAACGAATTGTCTTTGCAGTATAGCGTTGCATTATCCAGCTTCTGTTCACACTTCTTTGATTAAAAAAAAACCCAACCAAACTAACAAACCACTCACTCCTCATAGCCTAAGAGGCCCAAAAGCATTTTCACAAAACAATTCTGTTGTCACTTTTACATGGGGTTAGTTGATGCCTTTCCCTCTCCTTTTCTCAATGAGCTAAATATAATTAATGACTTCAAAATGGAATTAGTTCAACAGCATTTGGCTGAAAGCATTTATTTATACGAATCCAGTTATAAATCATAACTCAAAGGCATATTGTAAAGAAATTTACTTCACTGAAAATTTGAATAGCAGCCTTTTATATAAAAGTGTTATTAAAGCTTAGACATTAGTACAGTCAACATAAATTCCAATTTTAACAGGCTTGGATAAACATATAAATTTTGGCTTAGTGAGTCTGCTTCGGCTGTCAATATTCTGAAATAGATACAAGCTTTAACAAACCTTTAATTCAAAAGCCCATTATTGTACCAACTGAAATAGAAAGACTCAAGTATCAAAGAGGAGTTCTTCCCCACTTTCATGGTATTATTTCTGTAAGACACCAATTGATCTACAGCCCTTGAAAGAAAACAACTCTCTTCCCTCTCCTGGATAAAAGTCAGTGCAGTTTTTTCATCCATCACAGTGTAACAGCATCAAAACACACCTTCCGCATCAACTTAAAACAAGGAAAAAAACCCTGCAAACCACAAAGCCATTATATGACATGTCAATTTACTCTGACAGATTCTCTACAGAAAAAAAAAAGTTTTCATTAAGAAGAAACTAAAGGAAAATTTGTTTATAGCACTCGGTAAGAAAGGAATGAGGAAAAGGAGAAGTGAGAATTTATACAGATTTACCTATTGCTAATGTTATTTTGAGGTGCTTTTCAGATTCATAAAGAAAACACGGATAGCTTCCTGAATCCAGCAGGTGAAACATGACCTCCATCTAAACACCAAAGTGCAAACCCGCCTTTTCCTGGCAAAGCAAAGCAGAGCCCTGCACCGGGCAGGGCGGGCAGGAGCTGCTGCGCTCCTGCAGCATCCATGGGAAGAAGGTCCCCGAGCGGGGCCCTGCCCAGGGAGCACGGCAAGGGCTGCTCAGGAGCAGAGGCAGCCCCAGCTCCGGCAGCCAGCACACAGCTACTGCAGGTCTAACTTCTGACATGTTTAAGCCCTTTACCAGCTTAATATCAGATCATTCCGAACGGCTAGGAAAGACACAACCGTGACTGTCACAGGCTGTCGAGGAGTCTAATGGTGATCCATCCCACGCCCACCGCTTGGGGCTGGATTCCAGCCCACTGTGCTCCTCCTGCCCCACAGCCCGTTCCTGGTGCCGCTGGGGGGCCAAGGTGAGCAGGTGAGGCTCCCCCCGGGCACAGCCCCTCTGCAGGTGGGGCAGCACGGCGCCCAGAGCACCAGCCTGCATCCCCACCTCCCGCACTGGAGCTGGTTCTTCTCATCCAGGACTGCTTAGGCAATGGCCTGAGATGTAACAAATTGCCAGGCTAACTGTTGGTTACTTAATAACTAGTAACATTCACAACATCTAGCAGCGTCTGATAAATTGGGTAACCAAATTAATCTACCCTCTCTGACATTAAAACCAGTGATTGTCAATAAACAATGCCTTAAAATATTCAGGTGGGTTCTTTAATTCAACTGAACAATGTACTTGGAACTACTGTGATGGCATTAACTGACAGATAAACAAACACATGCTTATTTTCATTCCTTCAGTGCTATGAGTATTTTCTCTTTATGAATACCGTCCTTCGGTTTCTTCTTGAGTCCTGTTCCTAGACGCAGTTTTCCCTGTAAAACACCACAGTATTTCCACTCAACTTTTTTTTTTTAAATTTATTTTTTTCGGATGGAAATGTTTTTTATCCTTCCAGGCCACGCTAAACCCCGGGCAGGAGCGGCCCAGGGGGCATGACCCACTCGCACCTTTGATGCACCCAAGCAAGTCCCCTGAAGTGAAGAGAAACACAAACAGGAGCTGCTACGCCAACCCTACGGGAACTTGCTATGAACCAAGCTAAAGACAGCGTCTTCCCTCAGAAAGTCTTTGGGACAACAAGTTTTGAGGAGAAATGTAAAAGCCTAACAGAGAGTAGGTTTAGAATAATTTCTCCCATTCTACTAACGTGATTTATGAGCATTCAAACTGCTTGGGACATGACGTGGTTTTCAAAAGGAAAAAATGAGTAGTTACTTAAAACTAAATGAATCTCAAGATCACTTTCTACTGACATTGTTTACAATGGCTTAATTATCTACAGGAAGAAACCATTCCATTGTATATCTGCCTGAATTTTTGAAAAACAAGGGAATAAAAATTAAAATCTTGTTCGTAAAGCACCGGATTAGCAGCAAGAAATCTGGGGTTTGTCTCGTTGGATAAATCTCTTAGATAGCCATATCAAAGCAGTCCTTTGTGAAAATGACACTTTACTGGGATGTTTGGAGACTTGGAACATTTTCCAAAACGATAACAATTTTAGTATCCAGCTTAATACAACTTTGAAAGCATTTTCTGAAAACTGGAATTATAATTAAATTTAATTTTTTTCTCCCACATTATAGTTGGTGATTAAATTCGAAGTCATGCTATGTAATTTCAATTATTAAGGTGCTTTTACACTAGAAGAAGATAAGAGTCCTCAAAAAACTGTAAAACTTCCACCAACGGAAATAGGCTTGGCTAACAAAACCATACTCCGTTTTAGAACTAACGCCTTAGCCAGTGCACAGCAGCGTTGCTCCTGCGAGAGCCACAGCTTTACGCCAGCTTCGGACATGCTCCTAGAACCTGAACTTCAGGCTCCAAGGAGACCGCTTGGACATCGGTGCACGTTGCCCATTCAGAAGATTCATTCACATGTAAAAAGATCCCACCCCCCGCTAATAGAATGTCTGAACTTAGCATAGTTACCAAATCGCTAACAATGAGGAAACAATCCAAGAAAATAAGTTAAGCTACACAACACCACGTTATTTCTTGTTGGCACCTCCCTAAGAAATTTTTCAATTCCATGGCGGGGCGGGGAGGAAGTATTGAAGGGTTTCATTTGGGGATTTTAATTTTCCGAATTGCTGGAAGCTCTCCCTGCACACATGTGTGCACACACTCTCTGAAATAACAAGCTATTAACTTGACAATTCAGGTATTTTAAAGGGGGAACAACTGACTCTAAAAAGTTAGTTGGTTGGGTTTGCCTTTTTTTTTTTTTAAAGATTCAGAAGTAAACTCTTTCAAAAGCTCCTTCAATTCAGCATATAAATTGAAGCCATTTGATCAGCCTTTCTAAAATGTAAAGCTCACGTCTCTCCCAAACGCACTCGGTGCCAGGCAGCAGGCCTGGACTTGACACGCTCAAGTGAGGAAACCTCCACCTCCCCCTAACAGCCCGGTCCAAACGCATCTGCTGTTAACTCCTCACGGCAAGGCACACACAGCCACCACATCTACTGGAGAGCAATGATCACTGTTCACAATCGCAGATCATAATTTCCAGAGCAAAGGTTTGATTTCGGCACGTTCAGCACCCTCAGCGCTCCCCGCCGCCCCTGTACCATGAGCACTCCAGCACGCTGCAAGTTCCAGGGAAAGCCAAGGAGTCAATAAAGCTCTTCAAGCACAGCTCATTTCTCCCAATCTACAGGACGAGGCAACAGATACAGAAATAGGCCTCCATAAAAATAGCTATATTTTTCTCTAAACAGAAAAATATGAACCTATTTTCCCTGTAACGTCTTTGTCAAATGGCCAAGAATTAATGTTTCTGAAATGCCGGCAGCTCGTGGTAATAGCTCCTTCTCCCTCCTTGGCCACAAGGACACGTCATGGAAAATGTACCGTCCCAGGATGGAGTCCTTTCTCCAGGTAACACTATTGCAATGGGGTAGCACTAAAGGATTTGAATCAAGTTTTAAACATCTTTCTTACATCCACCCTCATCTCTATATACACAAGTACTGCATCTCTTCAGCAACATTACAGAGGATCCTCACTTTTCCAAAGACACGGACTACTTGCTTACAATTGCTTCTAGGTCTCAGAGCAAACAAGACAAACAATGGCACAAATCAGCAATCCATTTCATATCTCAAACACCAACTTAATTATTAGAACGAACGTATTTAAAGAACAGTATTAACAAAAGGGACATTTTAACAACACTTAACTGGTTTAAAAATATAATAATATAGCGTAGGGAACTATCAGAACATCAAGTTGAAGGCAGCAGAGAATACTGCGACCAGCAACATTAAAGGTGTTTACAGCTGTTCCATTGGCACAGTGCTAAGGCAGGCCTGAGCTTTCAGCTCCGCTGTCCTAGCCTACCGGACTGCTCTCCATCCTTCCACACAGCGCAAACACTGCTGTCTCCTGAGGTGCCCAAATTGTTATTTTCAAGCCTTGATGTCTTCAAACAATTCCCAGCAGTACTTCTTAGCCTCTTACATTCTGACTTCTGTTTACTGATGCACTACTTCTCTAAGAGCAGTAGCACATCAATTAATTATACAGGAGTATGCCTAATCAGGTTTCCCCAGGGTTTTTAACAGAAACCTTTGTATTTCTTAATGATTCCATGAGACTGTAACTATTTTTAGTTCTGAAGTAAAAGAAATAATAGTCTGCTTACAATACTAGCTCCAGAAAAGGTGAAACCGGTATTAAAACCATTGATCCAAGCACACTTGAACTTTGGAGAACGCAGATTTAGTCTGGATCTTACGATTAACATTTTTATATACCACACAAGCAGTCAGCACTTCTAGACAAGAAATCCAAATGAAGAAGAAAGACTGGAACTGAAGAACTGATGTGACCTACTTTACATTTTAATATTAAAACAGATACATTCAAATTAATCGCAAAGTCTCCACTGCCTTCAACACAACGCAATCCAGCAATTTTCTGTGATCGATTTCTCACGGCCTGTCTTGTTCTGAAAGAGGACATGTGCTCCAGGTACCCAAGATTGCTCTTCTTTAGTTCTAAGGGAGACATCCACAAACTTTCTCATTAATTTAAGGGAGAATTCATGATTTAAAACCAAACCAAACAAACCCCACAAAACCAGAAACAAACAACAACCACCAAAAAAAAAGAGCCCACCCACAAAAAACCTCTACACAACAAAACACACGTCCACAACAAACCACTAAAAGCTCAAATCTGCAGAAATACACCCAGCTTCCACACTACAAAAGCTCCGAAAAGGCAGGACAACAACCAGATTGGTGGACTTGTGCTGGGTTGGAGCTGGTCACGCTTTTGGCCGAACTGTTTCTTGTATAGGGATGGGTCATAACTAAAAATGTAAGTAGCTAACGGCTGTACTACAAAAGTGTTATTCTCACAGGTCACGGAAGAGATGAGGTCAGGAGGCACCTCTGGAGGTTGCTTGGTGCAGCCCCTGCTCAAAGCAGGGTCAGCTGCAGCTCAGGGCTGTGCCCAGCTGAGGTTTGCGTATCTCCAAGAATGGAGACTCCACAGCCTCTTCAGCAACACAACACGTGAGCACAGGCAGAATAAGAGATTAAAAAAATAAAATCCAAAAGTAGACACGTAGCTTTCATTTATGCACTTTCCGTACCTTTTGCCCACCCTCTCGCCCCCAGTGAAACGGCAGTGTTGCACGCACACTTGCCGCCTGTCACCGGGGTGACACACGAGAGCCACACAGCACACGGAACCGCACCGCCGGCACCACGTACGCTCAGACGCTCTGACCCAGTGTATTGGCACCACTGGGTTCTGGGACACTGCTTTTTATTCTTCAACTTACCTATTCCCCAAATCAGAAATGAAGATGTGCCAGAGATAATTGCCACATTATGAAAGCAGCTCTCTCTGGCATTCCACGGGGACCTCTCTGCAAGGCTGAACTGTATCTCTGTACAGTTCCTTTTGTCCTGTATTTGTTCTTTGATGTACAAATATGCCACAGACTAAGCGGTGATCTCTTTGATGTTGAACTTTTATACTTTATTGCAACTAGCATGCTTACAAGAGGAGCTGACAGTCATTTTCCCTTCTAAACATTCAAATTTCATGAGGCACTTGCTTTATGAGTCAGACTTCTTAGTAACTTGTTTTTAGAACTTCCACAAGAACCGTGCTACCCTTCTGGAATGATAACTTGATTGAAAACCAAGATGTGATCAGGTTTTGCAAGTGTTACAAATTAATACAAGCATTAGCTAATATATCTGAATGGATTTAACATAAAGTATAATTACCTGGTCAAGCGTGCATTTCCTCAGTATCTTTACGATAACTGGGGGCAGTGCCTGGACTCCAGCGGTGGCCGGGAGCAGTTGCACTGGCAATAGCGTAAAGCCAAGGCAAGCACGTCCTGCTGCCTCCCCAGCTCCTCCGCCAGGCTCCAGCAGGAATGCCCCAGGGACTGCCAGAGCTGGCCTCTGCACTACAGCTTTTCATAATCCAGAGTGTACACATAAAATTGTACATTGACAATACCAAGGTAAATTACATTACAAAGGTAGTTTCTTCTGTGACAAAACACTAATCAACGTTGGCAGGAAAAGCATGTTACAAAGTGCAAATTTACCACTGGTATGTGCTAGAGCTGCCACTGTGAGACATACAAAAGAGTTTCCATTCTGAAGCACTTTTGCACAGGTTCTTAAATCAATGGTAAGTGTAGAAATTCTTTGGAGATTTTGCCATTCAGAAGGTCTGTGCTTCAGAGTGACCTTTATGTTTGGCTATTTTTTCCCTTCCGTAAGTATAAACAGTGTGGTTGAGAGGGAAAACATCAGAAGAAAATTAGAATATTTTGGAACAGCGACAGACAGGAGGGAATGCTTCCCCATACTGAGCTCTAGGTTTCCAAAACACAACCAGTAATGCTACCGACGCCCCTTCTCCAAGCTGGCTAGTTTAAAGATACACCATCTCTTTTACATAGAGATTCCATCTAAGCATCCTGTGCAGGATGCAGGAAAGAGAATTCTGATCCTCCTTGAAGAGAACGACAGGAAAATCACTTCCCTTCCCCAGCTCCGTGTCCTGGCCCAGCACCAGCGCAGCGCCCTCCCCGCCGCGGGTGCTGCTATCGCTGGGGAGCATCTGCAGAGGGAGGAACGCTCCGGGCCTGTCTTCCTCAGCCATTTAGAAGGCGCCTATGTATATGAGGTTTCTCAAATGAAACATCTCTGGCTCTTTAATTAACCTGTCTGGTTTTTTTTTATTATCTGTTGATACAAGAATCTATCCAGCAGTTATAAACATCTTTATGGGCTCGGATTTTAAGCAAATAACTTCTTTTAATCCAACAACACGCCCACGGTACAAGAAAAACTCTACCCCAAGCTTTAAACAATACACCTCTGTCAATCTAACAATTGCGGGGAGTGCCACTTGGAAGGAAAACAACACTGAGCCTAAGTTCAGCTACTGCAGACCATCACCAACAACCTGCCCCTGTCTGCGTGGCCGAGGTGATGCTGCAGCAACAGTTCAAAAGCCACCACCGAAACCCTAGAGTTCTCCTGCCTGATGCACGAGGCCAAGCGGTAGTTTCACTTACTTTTATATTCTCCAAAATTGATTAGTGATATAACACCCAGCATGCAAACATTTCTACAGTAAACTAGAAGGAGCTAGTCCAAGGAGGAGAAAAACCAGCGGCAATCCACAACAAGCAGTTTCCTGCAGTACAGGAGATGGGTTTATTAATTCCCAAATTGAGCTCCAAGTAATCACTATAAATTTACTAGAAAATGTGTGTTTTCTCACAATAACTACTCTGCCAAACCAAACACAAAGATGAGCTAATTAACTCAGCTGAATGGAAAAACGCACCCATTATGACTAACATTACAGTTGATACTGGAAACGGCAGCTACTGCTGCGCCTGTCACCTAGTAGAGCAATTTATACCCTCCAAATGTAAGCCAGAATTACAGCATGCAAATGCCTGCGTACAAAAAGGAAACTCCAGATGTTCTGATTACCAGGGATCACTTTTCACCAGCTTTCTACACTCTACCTAGACTAAGGGCTTCAGGCAAGGAGCACCAGGGGCTCAGAGAGATTTTATCCTCCTTTTGGGGTGAGAAGGTAAATGACACTTCCAGTCATGCCCCGCCAGGCACAGGGCCCAGTAGAGGAGGCCGGACAAGAGAACGCTTCTCTCCTCATTGTAAGTCAGCTCACCATCAGTTCATATAAGTTTTAGGCACACTTAACCCATGGCACAGCACCAGCTCCTAAGACCCTTGGCAAATAGAACAGCCAGCACGCACAACAGGAGTGAATTAAGTGCCACACACAACCAAGAGCTTGGTTTCTGATGGGATTGTGTAAGCTGCACTAGGTCTTACACAGCAAGTGATGCTTGGAGAAGGAAGAAAACTGCTAAGCCAATCGTGACTTTCCTGGTGTTTCGGATAAAGCGGTGCAAATGCAGCACCACAAACACACGTCTGAGCAGAGCCCTGTCCCCTTTCAAACTGCAGTGGAGACTGAGGCCCTGCACACAATCCTGTTCCTACTGCTACGATTCATCTATTCCGAAATTACTGTTTAAACCAAGACAATTCTGTCCAAAATAAAAGTCAGCTGAAACAAACATGGCTTTGAACTGCATTTCACATGCATGCTATCCAGACTTTTAAGATTATTGAACTAAAGCAGTTCAAAATACCACCCTGCCTCACTTGTGTAATTTGGTATATAGAAAACCTCAATGCCTCAGACGCCTCTCCCTTTGCCTCTGGGGTAGAGAGGTCGATGCACCAGCAGAACAAATACATCAGTTCTCGGTATCTGCGAGAGCTGGGAGCAGAAGCCATGGCCACACTGCATCCTTCCCCAGGTTGCTCTTTCGTGCAGTTTACAAAATAAGAGCAAGAACAACAAAGTCTTTAGGACTTGAAAAATACTAAACAAACAGCACATTGCAGAAGTCTGTGTGTGCAAACGGTGAGAGGACCTCCTCCTCATTTCGACAGTGCAGAAAGAATTCCCAACGTACCAGCTGTGAGCAGAGGTGGCAGGAGGCCCAAGCGCACCCAAGCACCTCTGAAGAGCACCACCGAGAGCCAGTGCAAGGCAACCCTGGCACACAGGAACGTGCCCCATTGTGCTCTGTCAACCAGACAAGACTCCTGCTTGTGGTCACCTCAGCTTGGAGGAACACTCTGACCGACCCTTTGTCACAGTCCATCTGTCTATGTAAAGATTTAATGTCACTTTTCCACCCCCTCTACCCTTGAGAATGATCGACTTCTTCTAAAGCGCATAAATAAAGAGTCATGCAGTTGGTTTTATGAAGCACCTTGTCCCAGGATTCAATGACAATAAATAGTACAGTCTTTCAAAGAACACAAACATTACACAATAATTACATGGCTGATACCCTATAAGTATGCTGATTTTTCTATTTGCATTATTCAGAAGTGAAGAGGTTAGACTTATTTACATCCAAGTAGCTTTAATTAAGCCTTGAGATAAATGCTCTTAAAATGAAAACTAGGATGATTATACTTCTCTCGACATTGATTTTAGCCTAGATGGCTATGCATGTCGCATGACAAAAGGCCCACAGGCGGGAATCACACAAACAGACAGCCATAAGCTCTGGGTCCTGCACCACTCGCCAGCACACAGGAAACAAAACAAAACGTGCCCTGACGTCGTGACCTCACCGAAGTCAACTGCTTAAGCGTGGTGGAGCCAGGCTGTACGGAAAGGGCGGCAGCAGCGAGCGCTGCTCAGCTGTGCAAGTTCACGCTAAGATGAACTGCACGCAGCTGCATTCAGGAACAGCAGCAAATACATGGGCTCGGTTTGATGGTGAGAGCAGCAGGCTGCCCCCCAACAGTGCTGTGGAACCCCCAGACTTCTTCGGGAGAACTCCTGCACTTGTGAGAGCTTTAAATGTCAGAAATACACATCAGGCTGCATCTGAAGTGAGCAAGGAGCACCAGCCACCCTGGAGACTGTAACTCAGCGGCTAAGACCAGCTCCAGCTTTGTGCTTCTGAGCAGACAGGACACACGCACAAAGCAAGTGGCGGTAGGATGCAAGAGATGCCCTACTGTTCACAACACTGGATTCGGATCTTCCTGGATATCTGTTTGCTCCCTGTGAGCATGAAGGCTTCACCTTCCCCTGACATCAAAACGAAAAAAGGAAGGAAACGCTAATTCAATTACATTTTTCCACAAAAACGGGGATCAGGGTGGGACCTGGGATCAGTCAGGGACCTGGGATCAGTCATTCCCTGGCCTGCTCAACACAAGGAACAGGCAACTGGGAAGCAGCCTGGAAGTGCAGCGAGCCTGCCAACCCGTTTTTGCAGAACGTCTTAGCCTAAATGCCTCTAGCAAGAAAAGTGAAAAAAACCTCGGCAAACTGAAGACTCTGCTAACCACAGGCAAGGCTCCCTTTAAAACAGTCTGAAGCATAAGAAAGTTCATCAGACCCCCTAACAAAGCTTTCTGCTTCAACTTTTTGTTTGTGGGGGGTTTTTTTCATCCAACGAGCAGAAAGGTCTGTACTGTACAGAGTCACCTTTTTCTCATAACATAGCTATTCTTGGAGGACAAAATCTTCTCCTCCCCTGCTAATGTTTGTTGCAAAAAAAACCCCAAATCAAACCAAAAACTTCAAAAGGGAACAAGAGGTTTAGGAGGCACTTTCTGCACCGTTAGTTATGTGCACATCCCTTAGATATCAATCCTCAAGGAAAAGACAAATCACAAAAGGAGAGAACTACT
Organism: Pampusana beccarii; assembly: GCA_013399365.1. Classification (NCBI taxonomy): domain Eukaryota; kingdom Metazoa; phylum Chordata; class Aves; order Columbiformes; family Columbidae; genus Pampusana; species Pampusana beccarii. The sequence goes on from VWYH01009684.1 coordinate 912,102, forward strand.
ACTTGCTTGATTTCAGGATTTGTGAGCTATAATTGCAAAGTACAGCTCACAGATAAACATAAAGAAAGTGGACATTTAATTTTTTCTCTCATTCCAAAAAAAAGAACCCATAACATTCTGAAACGTATCAAGCCTGCCTGTAATAACTAATTCTTGTCATACACAGTTATTTTGCATACTACTGAAACTTATCTCATGGGAATGCAAAGAAAAAAGTCACGAACACACTGCATGTCAACTTCCTCTAACACTAGAGAGAGAATTGCAAAGTCAGACCAAGCATCTGCTCAGGGAAGACACAAAGATTTGACAGTTTTGATTTAGTACCTATAGTCAATAAACAAATACACCAGATTAAAAATCTGCTGTGTAGTGAAGACGAAATGCTAACAACCCTGCCAGTAATTAGTACATGATAGCGATCATTTCTATATTGCGTTGTAGGCAAGAGAAGCAAGAAAGAAGATTTAAAACCGCTTAAGGTTAAAATTGAGCGCTACATCATGCTAAAAATAACCCCAAACATGCAAGGCTTTCTATAATACTAAATGAGTAAAGAAATCAGATTTGTTCATACGTGTTGGGGAAGCGCTCGATAAAAAGAGGACTCAGTTCCTGACCGAGGTCTCCAGACACTGCTCCCTGAACTAACAAACGCCAGTGCGAACGCCCGGCTCCCCACGCCGAGCTCAGCCCGTCACCCTGCAGCACACACGCCGAACCAGCCGCCGCCTCCCCCCACGCTCACACCAGCTCACTGGATCGAACAGGATATTCCCTATTTGTGCAGAGCCCACACCCCAAGCAGCAGCCATGCCGAACCACCCACCTCTACAGCCTCATCCCCTCAGGGATTTTTTTTTTTAAGGATACAGAAGTCCTTGTGTGGTATCCAAACACCAATTCAGTTTGTCCCAATTATTCAGAATCATCCTAGAAGAAATATTTTCAAGATTCTATTGCCAGCCAGTTGGAACAGGGTCATCATTTTAGCTAGCAAAAAGCTGTGCGAAAGTTTAAAGAATTTGATCTAGTGAGATGTTCAGCACCCACAGTTTTCGCTGACTTAAACAGGACGTACAGATTCTCCACACTTGAAAGGAGCGTCCCCAAGTGAGACTTGTACAAAGCGTGCAACCGCCTTTGATTACCACAGAGTGAGACATAAAGACAGATTTCCTCTTCTTCTACTTACAAATCTTGAGAGTCTTTCAAAGGCCTTGAAAAGCACATTTCAGCAATAAACCTCAAACCAATCTTATCCTGCAAACGTCTTAGGTACAAGTAAGTCATTCAGATCAGTCCTATGAAATTAAAGCAGCAAGAAAACAGCCTCTCAGCTAGCAATTCCAAAGGCCAGATTCTGTTAATATTTAGTCAACAGAAATTCTGTACCAAGGCATTTGCTAAATTAGATTTAACTTTCAATAGTGCCACAGTAAAGGCAAATTTAAACACACTTCAATTTATGAAGAAACTTTTTTCAAAACCTACGACAAGATATTTTTCCATAGGCAGCTGTTTACTGCTGAAAAACACAGAGTAATTACCAACGCGCTAGTCGGTTGGTGCCAAGAAACATGACAAAAAACACGTCAGAAGGTCAGGCTTGACGGACTCAGAAAAGCTCACCCGCAGTAAGCAGTACTGCATAAATCCCGGGACAGAGAGGCGGACGGATGGACAGACAGACGGACGGACAGACAGATGGATGGACAGACAGATGGATGGACAGACAGATGGATGGACAGACGGATGGACAGCCACCCCGCTCTGCTGAGCCCGGAGGCGGCAGCAGGCAGAGCGCGCTCCCGCCAGGCACCACGGGCAATCCCGCTGAGCTGCACGTCGGGTGGTCAGAAAAATACAGTAAGATCCAAAAAACCACACGCCCTGATAAGGAAACCAGCACAACCTATTTCCTTAAATACGTATTTTTAAACGATTGACTTTTCATTCAGAGACAATGTGAGTCCAAAGACCAATCAGACTTCCAACCATGCAAGCACAGATCCCCAAAGTGAAACAAGTTTCCTTCCAACCAAGTAACTGTTGATTCTACTCATGTGCTCTAACCTGCACAGATGCAACTTTGTTGATGCCTGCACAACAAAAGTCAGGATTAGTGGTTCAAATTCTACCTTGACAGTAAACACAGCCAGTAGAATGAGCTTAGAAAGCGTACATCTACTTGCCCACGAATCTCTGTTTACAAATGTCCACGTGAAGGACTGTAAAACCACTGCTAGGTTCATTTTCACACTGAATAAACTCACCAGTAAACGGAACCCTTCTGTCCAGGCCTCATGATGATACAAGACAACTACTTCAGCTCTTACCAACACTGGGCCTGATTCACCCGTTTCTCTACAAAGTGGGTACCAAAACCCAGTAAAATACCACACTTTGGAATCTAGCTCCTTCTGTCTCACCTCCAGTTACGTACTGGCTTAACAACCGAACCCACATTCCTACTCCAGCACTAAGTATTTGCTCACCAATTCATGGCCCTTAGTCTTGTTCTCCTTGAAGTCAACCTTGAAGCTTCTGCCAGTGAAGACTCTCACAGGAATAGCATCCCTGCCAATTAAGATGCTGGCAAAATTATCTGATTTCTTTGCAAACTTTTACCGGTAAGTACATGAAGTTGCACTCTCCCTTAAAGCCATCAGCCAGTGAATTGACCTGCATGTATTATAAACTAAAAACACAAGGCTTCCTGAATCCTCTACAAAGACTTGCAACAGCTGATAAATATTTTTTAAAAGCCCATCAATTTACGAAACACTTAGTCATTATGAACTTTGACGTTTTACCGCTCTGTATTTTCTTAGAAACAGGAAAAAACCCCTCTTTCCTCTCTGCTTGAAACCTGAAAGTTACATTTCTTTTCCTGCAGCCTGTTTTAGGGACAAATCCAGCCACTTCACTGGACAAGTCTGTTTTCCAGCTATGGATGTGCTGATGGCCAGGTAAAATCCTTACTCATTCAAACGTGCATACACTCTGAAAGTCTGAGCATTTTTCAAAAGGATGGAAAGCATGTTTTCAAGAACATTATGTTGCATGAAAAATACAACAACTTACAATTTAATTTCACATGGTATCAATGTGGGGTACCTAAACATCAATAGGAAAGGAATTTATACACTTCTTTTTCATTTTTTAAAAAAAGGAAATCTGTATAATCCCATATTCTCCTGATCAGCACAAAGAATCAACAGAACATTCAATTTACCTACACATTTTACATTTTTCCCTTGTGTCTTTGATCTTATATAAAACTGCATTCCCTGTGCTACTGGTCTACTTCTCTCAAATCACAATATTGGATTGTGGATCTACTATTTCATGGCAATCAGAGATCACATTAAGGCAAACAACACCACATTTCCTCCAGCTGAACCCTGTCCAGTAAAACAGAAAAAGGATAAGAACACAAGGAAGTTTTCTAATGCACTAGAAAATTAAGTACTACGAAACATGACTGAAATGTACCATAGAAGTATTCTGTAAAAAGTACAAAGACCTAAGTATTTGTGTAATACAGCCATCAAGAACTATACTTTAAAACCCAAAACCTGTGCTCTGCCAAGATTTTACATCAGTGTGGAAATTGGTTTAAATGAAACTCCCGAGAGAGTGAAAAAAATATTTCCAAGTTGAGTTGCTGCAAATCATCTGCCTGCTCTTTTACAACGCAACCTTAAGTCTCTCTCCAGAACTATACAAAGCAATTATACCCTCCAATTTTTTAAAATTTTGTACTTTTTTTTCTTTTACATTTATTTGATCTCATAGTTCTAACAGGCTAAGGGATATACTAAAAAAGTGTCTCATCACAATACACAGAATTCTAAGGGACTGCAAAAACATCCATATAGTTCACACTTTAAAAAATGCATTTCCTTTTGCTACAGATGCAAACATTTGAATCAACCTAATTACATTTTCTTGCCAAATACATTCAGCATGGCTAATCATTAATGAATATAGTGCTTTTCTTTTTATTCACATAGGCTTCTCTCCAAGAAGGAAAGGAAGCCTAGTAATTGAAAATTACCGAGCCTCAAACACTATGGTGCTACTGATGCATATTACCTACTGCTCTTGCGAAGTAGAAAAAAAAAAAGGAAACAGTTTCTAGCTGTAGAAGCATTGATTCTTCTTTTTCAAGTTTTTATCTATTTTTTTTTTAAGGAAAATTTAACTACAAAATCCACTAAAATATTGTAAATGGTACAGATTTAGTATTTTGGTGGAGGCACTAAATTCAAGTACCAGTAGTAGCACCCTTTAGATTACTATAAAAGAACATCCTATTTAAATAAAAAAATGTGTTTAGAGTTTGGGTTTTTTTTAAACAACTATGACTTTAAAAATGCTACAGTGCAAAGTTCTGCTGTGGACCTTATTTTTTTAAGAAACACGTCAGACTGAAGACATCTCTCTGAAGTTTTGATTTCTCATCAAAAACTTCATTTGACTCTCCTCACTCCGACATCACCCCTCATTAAGGACTCGGATAAGCAAGCAAAAAAAACTTTAGGTTAGAAAAAAAAAAAATCTCTAAGTAGCTCTAGTTTTTCCCTTTGTTCCAAAGCCTTTTAAAAGCGAGCAGCTACCTCTGAGGATGGCATTTGAGCCCCATCGGCTACCTACAGGATGCTGCACGTCCTTTTCCCCTTTGCTAGAGACAGATTTTACAGTATGTATTTTCTGCAAGGGTCTGCAGAGAGATCCGACACTTCGTCTGCGCTTTATGCAACTCCAACCGCGTCTGATCATAACCTTTCCCTTCGAAAAGCCGCGCTGGCAGATAAGCTATGTCTCACCCTCTAACTTGTAAGCGGCCGTGTAAAGTGCAGCGGCTCCGCGGGGCTCCCGCGGCCGACCGCACCGCAACACGGGGCAGCGCCGGGCAGGAGCGAGCCGCCCCGTCCCTCCGAGAGCTCCTCAAAACCTGCCCCTACTCCAGAGGCCGCCCGGCCGGGTCCCCGCACCGGCAGCGCCGCTCCACGGCCCCGGGCTCCCGCAGGCCGCCCCGCACCGGCGGGACGCGGCGCGGCGGCACCAGCGCTCGGAGGAGAGAGGCCGCGGAGCACCGTAACTCCAGCCGGCCCGCTCGCTCCCGGGCCGGGCTCCCCGCTTCTCCGCGGCACGGCGCGGCGGCTCCCGCGGGCTGCGCCTACCTTTCATCGCGGCGAGCACAAAACACATCATTTGTCAGGGGCGAAGCGGCGGGGAGCGGAGCGCGGCGGGCAGGGAGGCGGGCCGGGCCCTCGGCGTGAACCACCGCCGCCTCAGCAGCAGCCGCCGCCGCCTGCCAGCGGAGAGCCGCGCCGCCCCGCCATCCCCCGGCCCATATGAGGCTCCATGTGACCCGCTGACATCAGGCCAGCCCCGGCCCCCCGCCTTGTTTACACCGCTCGCTCCCTCCCCGCCCCTGCCGAGCCGATGGGCGGCCGGTNCCCGCCGGGGAACGGCCCCGCAACTCGCCCCGGGCCGGCTGGCGGGGGCCGCTTGGGCAAGCGAGCGCGCAGGAACCGGGTTGGGCTGAATGGAGACGCACGGAACAGCGGGGCTGTGTGGCCGGGGCCGTCCCGGCAGCCACATGCGTAACGGGGAGGGTGGTAACGACCATCGCTCCTGAAAGGGCCGCGACCGGGAGCTGCAGCATCGTGGGTCCCCGTTCGTCCCAGTCCTCTGTTGAAATTCACCTTTTTTTTTTTTCTCTTTTTTCTTTCCCCTGAAGGATTTGTAAGTGTTGTTTGAAGTAAAAAATAACCTTATTGAAGCTACATCTTGGCATGACTATACACTTCATAGTCATTCACTTGATCAAGCAGAACACCGTTTACATTTTAAATCTGTCTGGTGATGAGTTCATAGTCTCTTAGGATTTACTTGGACTGTATAAAGCATTATACTACTGCTAAACATATTTTCATATACTCTCCAGCATCAGCTATCACTGTACTGTCAGTTTGTGAGATGAAGTTTTGCATCACTGATACATACACAGCCATGCTACAAGAGGGAGAGCACAAGACTGAACATGGAAAAAATCCAACCTATATTAAAAAAAAAAACCAAATACCACTTTGGTGAAAATTACATTACCAAAACCAATATTTTTTCCAATTCCTGTCTTAGCCACTGGAAGAGCGTCACAAAATATAAAACTGCAGAAAAGCATTGATGCATTACAAGCTATTTAATAGGGGACAGAATACAAAATTTCATAATAATTTAATCAGAACTATAAGCATTTAATGAAAATAAAACAAGGAAAAATAGATAAACGAAAGCCAGAGAAAGTGTCTTAATATTTGAAACAAAGATCTATATGTAGAAAGAGACCTTATGAGATGAGGACACTGAAACAATCTGTCATTAAATGGCCCCTAATACCTAATTCTTACCTATTTCTTTAATGAGTTCTTAATACAGTATATTATTTAAACGTTATTAGAAGCTATCCAGGTGTACTTATCATTTATCAGCCTAGTCATTCAAGTTCCATTAATGCAAAATACTGTTTTAAATCTTCCTTATTTAAAAATATTCCAAGAGCTAATCTGGTACAGTATTGTAAATTTAGCATCTATCTTTGGCATCAAGTTTTTGATCTGGGTTTGTCATCCTTACTTATACTAAGCCATTCCTACCAATAGCACTACATGGGTTTGTTTTCACGGAGTTTAATCCACAGCACAGGTTTTAAAGTTGCAATGTACTGAACAGAAGCCTTACAGGACAACCTGGACTGAACCAAATACCACTAACATTGGTATTGGTCATGGTACAAAAGGAGCTGGGGGAACTTCATCTCAAAAAAAACCACCCCAATTTCTAATTCTGTGAATTAAAAATAATCAATTCTGCTTGCTCAGGAGCGCTGAGCTCTTTGAACCTGGAAAACGCTGCTTTTACACGTGGGCCAGCTGCTGCTGTGGAATTTAGATGCAGTCAGAAAAACTGCAGCACATGCAAGAGAAAAGAATTATGTCTTAATAGATTGTAATGTGGAGTTAGATCATTGTAAACATTTCGCTCTGACACAGCAAGTAATGTCAGACCTATGGCTTGAAAAATGTCACAGTCCATTAGCTCTAGTTGTCTTGTCAGACATTTAACCTTAAGGTACACAGCATTACATTATTACTGATCTGTATTTGTTTCCAGTTCAACTGAAATGCAACTGGTAATCTGGAATGACATCTAATGTGCTAAACGGCTTCAATAATAAGCAGGCGACACAGATTTTTGCATTTTTACAAATGCCTTACAACGGTTGCTTCATAAAATTGTACAAGATTTTTCATGAGACATTTTAAGTGAGAGCATGCTTAAAATAGCCTATTATTAGTTATTGATATCCCATCTACAACACGCCCATTTGCACTTCAGTTTTCTGTCTTGGTTTGACCTCATTATGAAAATTAAATTCAAAACCCATTTCCTCCCAATTTACCAAACTATCACAGTACTGAAAGTCTCGCTCGCGTTCAGACACCATCTAAATTACAACACAAAGACAACGTGCCAGTCAAATAATACTTAGCTCAGTATTACAGTTTACTTGACACTCGGTTGCTCTCACTGGTTTATACAGCAGGGTTTCATCTGACTTAAATGAACGCTTCCTGTTTTCCAGAAGCTTCTACGCTATTGTACTTGTTACTCAAGCATTTCATAAATACCTGTAAAACACTGCAAGACTGCATAGTCTTCATAAGAGTGAGGAACTATACCTCAGGTTACATGCAATTCTTTCCTCAATTTCTGCATCCAAAGACCTCTTGCAGGTGTCGAATCTATGTAACTAATGGTTCAGATTAACTAGCAGCCTGCAAAGTACACACACAGTGTGTGTTCAGCCTTTGTGCCACCCCTTCTTCAGAAAACACAGCAGTCGGTCGCAGAGGGACGGCTGGGCCCGCTGCTCGACATCCAAGTCACCATTGCTCCCACTTACGTACATGCCCCCAAACGTGGGTAGTTCCAAAACCGCACCCCACCTTGTCCAGATTGTGGCCATCTCGGCGACACAGGCGTTTGCTGTTCCGGCTCAGCGCTGGTGGGGAGCGGGCCCGCACGGGCCTGGCCTCCCGCCATCGGGGTGCCGTGCCTGGCACCCGGCCGCAGCCGGGTGGTGCGGGGTGCTGGGTGCTCCTCCTCGTGGTAGACCGCTCATGAACCCGCCAGCACTGCCAGGGGGCCCCGAGGATGCGAGATGCGCTCCTGCCCTTCCACAACATTTGAGAGTCAAGGCAGTTGCACTCCCGCCTGCCTTTGATGTCCCAGTCTCAAGGCCTGTGACAACTGGGGGAAGCCGTGAGCACCGAGGGTCTGCTACAGCATAAACTTAAATTCTAACCACACGCAAACATCCAGGAACTATAAACATTAGATCGCTAGTTTAAAGATGTTAACACACTGTGTAACCTTATCAGGTATTGTTCTGTGTCGTACCGATATAGAAGATGTTCAACTTGTTAGCCTAACCACAAGCCTCCACAACAACTGGAGGGAAACAACTGTTTCTAGCAACCTTTTTACCTCTGCTAGGCAAAAGAAAAAAGAAAGTGATTAATTGCTAACAGAGAAAGGGAAAATGCCTATGATGGATATTAGCATTAGTAACTGGGAAAGTAGTATTTAACTGCATATTCTAAGCAGAGGACAGAAAATACTGAAAAGCTCTCCGTCATAAACCTACCGAGCAAAGTAACAAATTCAGCTTCCCAGATGAACCAATAACTACCTACTCTGAACTACTTGTTCAAAGACATCCCCAAACAGAAATAGTTTAAATGCAGCTAATTAAAGAAGGATGTTTACGTTGTCCTAACCTGGAACACGAGTGAAGAGCATTTCTGCAGACTATTGTGTCATGTTTTGCATTCTTGCCTAGGTGAAGCTGTGTGGTTAGGCCTTAATTCAGGAAAAATTTCAAGACCTCCTTATCACTAAAATGTAACATTTGACAAATAAATATAGGGTGTAACCACCACCTTCCTTCCCTATATAGCACAGAGAAAAAAATGCTCTTAAAAGAAGAAAATGTGTCATGTAATAACCCCCTGCCTGGAGGAGGTATAACCACACAGGGTTGTTATGAAGCTGAAGTTGTCAAACCACTAGGAGGTACAGCATTTACCCACTGCTCTGCCACTGTCACATACGCAACTGCATGCAAATCCTCTTGCAGAGAAATGACTGCATGCTGCATTCACCCGTGGAGATGAAAACTTTACTTATTGAAAAAGAAATGCAATATAAAAACACTTCAGTAAGGAGTCCAGAGCCTCTGTATTTTCAGTTTTAGCAGAGACAGCTTCTTCACTTCATAAAACGACCTAGAGCTAAGTTTTCACATATGTTTTTGCTTCAAGAAAAAGGGCTTAGACTGTCAGTATAAATTTACATAACCATGCATATTTTTAATTGTTTTTCTGAAGTTTTCATATGCTTTCAATGAAAGAAGTTCTTTAAAATGTTTAGGAAGTCTGGTATTGATTCAAACAGACAGCAGTAACATTTAGAAACGTTCAAGTATTTTTCAGTACTTCAAACACCTACAGAAAGTTCGTTTCTTATCAACATTTAAATGGCTCCTCTGAGGAGTTAAGCCCTGCCCTGAGAAGGTGACAGCAGCTACCTGTTAAATGGGAAAAAGCAGGTGGCACTGAAAGCAAAGCCTTTCTCCAGTTGCAACCCAAACCCGTCCTACCGTCAGGTGAAGCATTCAGCTCCCAGCTCATATTAGGGATGCAGCTCCAGGTGCAACAAGAGTTTAAAACACAAACTAAGTTCCAAGCATTGGAAAGCTGAGCTGTTGCCTTTTTGGCTTCTTACACAGCAATAATCCTATGTGAAACCATGCAGGTGCAGGAGTTACAGCTGCCTCGTTTACCAAATACATCCAAAACAAAGCATAGGAAAACTGCAGCTCTAAATAATTTTTAAAATACAAATCACAATTCTGTCCGCCCATATTGACAATTACTTTTTTCTAAAGGGGTTTCTAAATGGTATACGCAGCACCCACAATAAGAAAATTATTGTTCCTTAACACATTTCCTCCTCTAGATTGAGTAGTATTTTAATCTTCATTTATTTCTAGCCCTCCAAGTAGTACATAGTCGAAGATGAATCTGAGGTTGTCCTCATTAAGTTGCCTCTTTTTATCTATTTAAAACTGTTACTATGCTGACCCTGCAATCACACCATTTTGCTTCAGACAAAATGCCTTCCTAAATTCTTGCTGAGGAGGTGTGCTTTTGTGCAGCATGGGCCTGTGGCTATACATCTTAATCAAGCCATTTTATAAACTACCCCACAACTTCCAATTAAGTGCATTGCTACCCACAACTGTTGAACCGGTTGCTGTGCTTTGCCAAACAGCTGCTAGAGTTCTGCACCTGGTGAACTGCAGTCCGAGTGGGTTCTGGATGAAAGGTAAATCTAAAGTCATTATTACCAGCTAGGTATGCTGTTGGCAGTAAAAGATTTTAAAGATCTGTTTTACTGGATTGTCACCCCGTTTCCTCTAACCTTGAAATCCCTTGAAAGGATATCATATTTTGATTATGGCCAATTAATCATCTGCCACCAACTGCAAGATTACAAGGTTATCAAGAGAGAGATCAAACTGGACTTAGTAGCATCCCTCTTTTCTGCACACCTAAAACGGGGTTATGCAGTGACTGGTATTAGATTATTGATCACGCTGCAACTGCCGAGTCCGTGTTTGTTCTCGTCTATGTAGTTCAGAAGTTGTCTTAAGTCACATGATCAAATCTTTCTACAGTGTCCTAACATTAACGCTGCCAAAAAGCAGGAATTGTTTGAAAGCTGTCAGAGGTCTTTATCATGCTCAGGCTACTTTTGACCAGTGTTGCTTGCCAAAAACTGCAGCTGTGTATTGCTCAGTGTATCCCTTTTGGTGTGGAAAAGTCAACGGATGGTGTAAAACCTACTGTTGAGATGATTGTCGGTAGCACAAAGAACAGCAAGATACTGGTTGTCCTCAAAGAAGCAATTGTTAGACCCTTGTTTAAGGATCATCATCACATAATCATTCTTTGGCATAACACGTGCTCCAAAGAACCACCTTTCCCTGCAAACCTGCTCAAAGAGAATCGTGTTGTTTGTAGTGAAACTTCTTCAACATATTTTGGAATCTTCAAAAGTCCATTTGCTCCTTCATATCAGCTTGATGTTTGGGGTCCAGTAGTGCAGAAATAGCACTTGTGAAGTTGCTCCATTAACACTGAGCATCCTGCCGGTGACAAAAACAGATGCCTGGATGCAGAGGTACTGGCTGTTAACTGTGCAGGCGCTGGTGCCTTTTGGAGGCCTGCTGAGAGTGGACAGAACTGTCTAAGCGCTCTGGTCCCCTTCTGAAAAACACCTTAGCAGTATTGCAAAAGTTCTTACTTGTCTAAAAAGCCTTTGGCCTGTAGCCCTTTTAATCAGTTTTATGGGCAACAACTGAGTTTCACAAAGCATTAGGTCCAGTTCCCAAAATGTAGTGCCTACAATCACATGCAGAAGAATTGCAGTGCTCACAGGGATGCCCTGTTTATACACATTCCCACAGGAAGGGAAAATGAGAACTAAAAAGAATTCTCCAAGCCTTCTTGCGTCCCCCAGCAAATTTATGACTAGCCTGACCATTGGCTTCAGGCCTACAGCCAGTTACGTACCAGGGATAAGTAATAGGTTATTTTCCTGAAGGATATTGATGAAATGGTGGTGTTCTGTTTCTTTAATCCCTAGCTTTCTCTTTCTGCCCTCTTCTGAATCATCAGGGATGGCCAAGGCAGGAGAAAGGGCAGCAGCGAGCAGCATGGGAGATGAAGTGAGAAAGACTCGGACTCTTCCTCACAAAAGCGTCTGGCCAGAGGAGGTGGCAGGAAGGAGCCTAGCGGCTTTCTGGCCTTTTCCTGAGGAATGGTTCAACAGTCAACATGATACGGGCATATCCCAGTGGATCCTCTGCCCTCCATGTGCCATGGGCATTAATAGCCCTTTAGCCTCTCTTATTTCCTCTCTTCTTGTGGGACATGCTCTGATCTGCTGACAAACACAATGCGCTTCAACTGTGCTTAAGAATAACCAGAGAAATGTAATAAGCTGCAGTCTGCAGACAGCCAAACAAAGCTGTCCCTTCTGCCTGTACACTCCTGAACCCAAGCCTAAGGCACAGCTGCCAAGAACAATGGAAGCAGCCTCACGTATGGAAATACGGGTGAGGAGGAGGATGTTTCGGGTGTTGAATTTGCCCTGTGCCCACTTCCAGATTAAGCAAAAGCAACCTGAGGGAAACTCTGAGCATGCCAACATTTAAATTATTTCAGGTCATACCCAGTGTCCAAACTCCCTCTTACGCTACAGGAGACGAGCAAGAAATTTTCCCTATTTTCAAGAGTGTGATTAAGAATGCGAGCTTTAGTGGGACAAACAAGCTGTGCTGGGCATTCAGAGAACTAATAGGGAAATTATTTTTCTTTCATGGGAAACAGAAGCATCTGTCCAGTCAAGCAAACCAAGCGATGATTCTGCACTATGAAATACTGTTTTTATAACTATTGACATTTCAGTCAGTAGTGCCACATGTCAATAGTGGTTTTATTGCTCACATTTAAAAGCACGGCTTTCAGGACAGGATTCATCTAAGTTGACATTGTCTGATCAGCAACATATTTCCTGCTCCCGTGAACATATACATTATTTATACAGCTTTGCACTGGAGAGCATTTGTGCTATTATGAGAAAAATTTTAAGATCTGGCATGTTTTCTATGTTGCAATGCAAAATAGAAGCTTAGAACCACACATGCTTGCTAAGACAATTAAAGTTCCGTGTGAGGCCCCTCTGCAGAATCAGTCTTCCAGACACAGCTTACGCGGGCTTCGAAGCCTGCCCAGCTCCTCCTTTCCAGCACAGTACTTAACAGAGAGGTCCTAAATACTGCACATCTTGCATTTTCTCCAGTTCCTCCTCTGATTAATACTGAGTTCCAGAACAGAAATATTGGTGAGTCTAACATAGCCTCTGATGACATACTAGTAGATCGCTGTTAATTTCTCCCATTTTTCACTTCTTGGTAGTCTGACGGTAGCTGACAAACTCTTTTTTTTACAGATCAAATGCTGTTTTTCTAATGGAACTCCAGAGCCACTCCGGCAGCCTTCACTCCAGATGTCCTCCCCCACAGCACCATTACATTCTTAAAATTATCAAAGAAAATTCATTATTTCTGATGGTGTTAGTGAAAAATAAATGGCAGCGATTATGGCATTTAAGCCTTCAGCTTTAAGGACAACATAGACTGTAATGATCCATTTTCAAAAGTCAATACAGCCTCAGCTATTGTACTTGAAACAAAACACTGCATACCTACTTAGAGTGATAAATAAACGATGATACTGTTGTTCCTTGGCATGAAATCCATACAGATAATTCTTTTGCATAATTCTGATTATCAGACACGATAAAGTGACACTTTTGAAGGACATCAGACTTTAGTAGAAGAAAAAGATGATTCACCCACAAAGATAATTATTTGAGAGCACTGTTTTACTGATAATCACCAATTTCAGTGGAGAACACCTGCACAGTACCCTCTTTTTACTTTAAAAGGGGGAGAGCAGTATTCTAAGCTGATTAATTCGATTATAAAGTCGAGCATATAGGGCACACCACCTATAGGAAATGATCTATTGCTTCATATAAAACCCGGTTTTATAACCTGCATTTGTATTAATTTAGCGTGAGATAGCATTTTTTTAATCCTATTTAGATACCAAAACAGGTAAAAGATTTATAAACCTTCTCATTTTCTTAGTAATTTAATCTGAGCTACCACCACTTGCTTGATAAGAATAACTTAAAACGCATAATTTAAAAGTCATTAGCATACACCCGTCTTACAGAAAAGAAACCACCAAGCATTTTTCACTTAGGCACATCATTTCTGATTATTTCAATTCAATTTTAAAGGATCTTTGACAGGGCTACTGAAAGGCTTGTCAAAGAACAGGGAAACATTATGACATCCTTTCCCCATGTTCCTTTCCAGAGCATGAAATATGAGGGACATTTCTAATAGAATCAAGCCTAATTTGAGACTCCGTTAATCTTTACTTTAAGGTTGCTATAACTGGGGAGGTTACGTCTAGCACATGACAGCTGTTCTTCAGCGCACATCTGCACTCAGGTTCTAACACATACCCCCCCAGTTATTAAAATACAAACTTCTTGACTCCAAAGCAAATATATTGCAAGCATGTACTTTACAAGCTGCAATGAGCAGAGATACTTGAATTTCAATACAGATTGCTGGGGTTTAAGTGTCCAATAATTTAAAAAAGATATCTGCTGCTTTTAATCATTCTATTCATTTTTAGCTGAACGACAAAGAGCGTTTTCTTTTACTTACATTTTGGGAAACTGCTTCCCCAAAATGGTACTTTTGGTATTTTAAGAGAGTAATTTACCTGCTCTCTAGCATGAAAAACTGAAACTGATTTGTATTTCCAGTTCAAGTGCATCGTCAGAGCTGCTACACTTTACATCTGTTCAACAGGCCTATGACAATCACACAATCCACAAAAAGTCGCGCAAGAGCCAGAGGTAAGGTGCGCAAGCACTGATCCAGCGGGTTGGAGCTCTGCATTGAAAAGAACCAGATGTCCTACAATAGCTGGGACAAATGAGTAACTGTCAAGTGAAACTGAGAGGTGCACAAGCTGGGATATGACGCAATGAAGGAGGAGATACATGCCAAAGAATGAAAAACTCAAGAAAATGATGACTAAAAGAAACAGGAGGTATTTTAATAAAAAGTGAAAGACGAAAAGGGCTGTACAAGACCAAGATGTGTTAAGTTTCTCTATGTCATCGCCAGAGTTACAGCAGCACGAACCTCTGCAATTCAGTGATGTAAGACAGGGACAGACCGCCCGCTGCCGAGCTACAGCCAGGTGAGGGATGGGAACAGGCGGGAACAACACGGCTAAATGGCTGCAACATGCTGAACAAACAGATGACACTACTTTTTAACAAATCTGAGAGGAATGGAAGCTGGATCACTTCTAATAGAAGAACTGAAGACAACTTCAGCAGGAGGTAAAGAAGTGAAGTTCAGAGATATCGCTGAGTTCCACACCAAAATGCTGAGGGAAGCAGTTCCTGAAGCACTGCTGACGGTAGTTAAGACAATACAAAATGGACAGAAATTACTATCAAATAAATGGAAGGAGAACTACCAATGTGAAACTGCTAGAGTAAGGTAACCTACCTCAACATGAAAATAGAGAGAACACACACTATTGTACCTGGAAAATCACCATCATTTTTTCTTTACAACCTTCTGCTTAATAATTTTGAAAAATCATACAGAAGAGATGTATGGTAAAAATCAAAGGGTATTCTGATAGAAGCAATTACTTAAAGATTATCTTTTCCTGTAGCATGTTTCTGAACAATATGGAACACTACACAACTCTTTCTGAGCATAGTTTTGAGAATGATAACATACAGCATTTTTCGTGACAGCTTCTCGACTCTCCTCAGTAACTGATACATCTGCTGTATTTCCACCCAGTACTGAAGTGAAAAGGAGACAAGCAGCAAATGGGAGCTGGTGCTAACAGAACCTCGAAAGCTCTGTACTCAGAATCAAGTGTACTACAGGAGAACTCACCAATGCACAGGACAGAAGAGACGTTTCCAAACACCAGGCAGTCACCCTGCAAGTCTGGAACGTGTCAGTGCCCGTGGTAAAGCCAGCCTGCTATCACTGCAGCACGCTACAGGTGCAACAGCGAGGGCCCCTAGAGCCTGCTGTTAGGGCCAGCCTACTAAGAGATGGTAACGGTATTTGATTTTGGAACTGGGCGTTTTTCCGCAATACAAGGAAGGGAAACAGAGGTAACTCCGAGTCCTCGGTGTCTTTGCATGCTTATAAAGTCAGGGTCTTGAAGTCCCCCGGGAAAATGAGAGAAAATAGACACATGAGTAACCTCTGGAGAGTCCTGAGGATCTCTGAGGAGCATGGCTTCGAGAAGGGAGGAGTAACCGCTCCTGGGTGCCTTGTGTTCCTCAGGGCTGCAAGCCACTTTGTGCAGAAGGCACGATCTCCTCGAAAGAGCCTCCGAAGGGAGCCCTGTGGACCCTCCCAACCCACCTCAAGCTTTCGGATACGCACTGACCTCTTACAGGAAAGATACACCGTTCCAAAGCCCTAGATGGTTTATTTCTTTCTACTTAATCTTGCCTCCTCTTTTGTTTCTAGGCAGATGTTAGCCTTGCCGTACAGCATTCAAAGCTACACAAAACCATATATTCTGTGTTACACTTTTTTCACCTAAGGCTGGTAATTCTGCAAAGAGCAATATGCGTAGTTTCATAGGGAAATGAACGCATTATTTTTGCCTTCACAAACTCTAGCCCTTCCTCTTCAGTTGTCTAGTGATCCCAAACTGAAGACATGCCAAAGCATTGCAATATCAATGCTTCATTGATTTTGTCAACCAAATAAGAAAGCAAATGTTTTCAAGCAATCGTTACATTTAAATTAAGCCTGTAAAACATTTAACAGTATTAAGACAGAAGAAATACACTGAAATTTTGTATGGTGAAATTGAACGGAAAAAAATTATAAAGCCTATATAAAAAACCACACAGATTTCCTGACACAAGTACTAAGTCTCAAATCTGGCCCTCGAATCCACGCAGGATCTACCTGTATGGAAGAGGCAGCAGCTGGGGTTCACGCTGGGGTTTCAGCTGGCACGGTAACAGTAGGCAGGGCTGCCATTTCCCCAAGGGAAAAAGAGGCTATCTTTGTCAAGAGAAAATCAGAGTACGTTTTGCACTGCTATACCAAATCCTCAGGTCTGACATCACTTTAGAGGTGTATCACAAATACTTTGTGAACATTGGTGATCATACAGCAAAGGCAAAAATCACTGTGTTTGTAGGCATCTTATGTCAGGTGAAAACTTTCGGGCGGTTCATTACAGATACTTCTTCTTTAAAGGCTCAGATACTTCATTTCACTACTTGCAGTGCTGATTCAAGTTATTTCACACCCAGCCATCTACCTCCTTTTTGCTTTCATTTTCTTGTGAAAATAGGGAGCAACATAAGGAAGCATGAGCTTTGCTTTAGTTGCTTCCACCAATACCACGATAACATCTCAGTTTGTAATTGTTTCATACACCATGATACTGAGTAGGATAAAAGAATCCAAAATTATGAGATGATGTTCTGCCACGTCTCAAGTGCTTGGTGCTGGAGATGTGACAAATTACTGATGTGATCCCAAAGCCTGCAAAGACATAAAAACAAACTTAAAAGACGCTAACAACAATGAGCAGCCAAATGCTTGTATGCTTCTCACTCTGCTAAGTAAAGTGAAAAATCTCACTAGAGATAGGCCTAATGGTTTTCCAAACTGATGAAAATTAAGAAATAAATAGGGAAGGACTGGCAAAGGCAACATGATACTAGCAATGAGGCACAGAGTGTTTAAGCAGAGTTAGGATTAGGGACAGAGCAATACCGCAGTATCTTGGTGTTCACACTACTATTCTAAAAAATCAAGCCAAACACAACTAGGACACCTTAGAAAGCATCATCTTGCCTCTTCAAAGGATATTATTAGTTTACTTCCAGGTTATTATTTTTTTCCCTTATCACTAGCACCAATCAATATTAGTATGGCTATTGTCATTCCTTTGTGGCAACTCTGAGTGCTGCTGAAGGGGACTGGAGCAGTGGCGTGCTGTGGCTGCTCGGTTAGCGCGAGGCCATTTCTGAACTGGGATTACTGAATCAGGGGAGTTTTCCTCCGTACTGGTGAAACCAACTCCTTGCTGTCTGTCTAACGGTTCACGTTTAGGTGACACAGACAGGAACGAAGCCTCTGTTGTCTGATAACAAATGTGGTGGTGTCTTGACAGAACGGGAAGCTTTTCAAAATTAGAAGAGGCAACAGAGAGAAAACAAAAGCTTCACATCACATTATTCCAGAAAGTTTGAAAAACACTAGTAAATATTTCCTGACCGTTTCTCCTGATTTCTAGACTGCATGGCTAAATAAGGGCCTTCATTTGCTGTCTCGGTGAGCATATTTTGTTCAAATACAAGTATGATAAAATAGTTTGAGGACTAAGACTTGAGATCAAAAACTCAGCAATGAGGCTTATAATGTGTTTCATAAGGTGTCAGATGGCCTGTAATGGAACATTTGGAGTAGAATTCAAATAGACCTGAGGTTGTAAGAGTTACTCAACAGCGAGTTAATGAGAGTACTCCTTTATAAAATGAAGGAATACAGAGTGCTTTTATTGAACCATAGCTTTTTTGAAAAGCTTTTACTATGGAAACCAACTTCTGTAAGAAGATCCAGAATAGAAGGGAAACCACAGGTATGGTGTCTGAACCAGCCTTGTGACCAGGGAAACAAGAATTTTAAAGCCTGGTGGTAGGGGGTGATTGGATAGGAAGATAAAAATCCTTGTTCAACAAAAGCAACATCTGGTATCCTATCTTGAAGACTGCAGTTTTTAATGATAAAGAGCAAGCTGTTACACTCCTCCTCTGTATGCACTTCCCTGGCTTGAGAATATTTCATTAAAGAGGACTTTTAAAAAGACTTAGCCATTTAGAGTGGTTTTTCACTCATCACAGGCAATCATAAGCTCTACTGATCATTTGCCGAGGTGACCTCCCTATAGAGAAGTGCTGAAAACAACATTATAGAGACTAAAAGGTCCAACTAGGGATGTCTGGATCAGCCACTGGGCACGGAAAGTATAAACTCTGCTGTGAAATGGCATAGACATGGTACAAGCTCAGGAAACGGTCACAAGGCAAGAAGCCTTTCACCTCTGAGCAACCAAAACTTACAGATTTAAGTGCCATGTCCTAGCCAATCTTTCAAATCCTGCTGCGTTGCTGTATGGATACGTGAGCTGTCACTAAGCACTCCGCTTCTCAGCTAACAACACTTGAAATATTTGAAATGTGTTTCCATGTGCACAACTGGAAGGTGTTCATCTCCTGTATTCTCTGTAGCTGCAAAACCAGCTTCATACAAAAGGTTCAATAGTTGCAAGGTTACAAAGGTGCACTACCCATAAGTATAGAGTTAAAATAAGCCTTTTATGAAGAAGGAAAACAAAACAAAACAACAAACCCCACTTAAGAAAAACAATTTATTTGGCTTGTTCCCCAGAACTAAACAGAAAGCAAAAGAAAAATCTACGCTGCTTTGCAACTTCTTGTCAACCAGGTGAACTGAAAATACGCTGAGCTACACGTTTCAGTCTTATGTGCCCACACCCAAAGGATGCACAGGGAGTGGAGATGAACAGAACTACATGTTCCTTCTTCAAATTGCACCTATTATCTAATATACCAGTAAAAACATTTCCCACAATAATAATACACATACGCCTCAAGAGCTGTTTATTTGGCAACCTTGATGTATACTTCATTAAGTACTACCTGGCATATCACCCTACTAGCTTATTGCCATAATTTATAGAAAAAAAAAAGAAAAAAAACAGAGCCATCTTTTGTCCACATTGTTAGCACAGCAAAAAAGAAGCACGGACTGGCATTTTCTGGATGCATTTACACAGCTTTAGAAGCACAGACTGTTTACATGGGTGACACAGACTGAAGTGTCTGCCCTGCATTATAATACTGTTAAGGGAAGACAGCTGGATTCTATTCTACCAAGAACATGAATCAATAAAGCTGCCAACTAAATTCAAATGCAGAAAACAGTTACCGTTAAAAACAGCAAAAGCCAAAGGAAAGGCGGAACTGGCTATAACTAGATCACAGATTGTGCTTACAAATTTAAAAGAATCAGAATGACTTTTAAATTAAAGCAATTAAATGTGGAAATTAGGAAGACAAAATTGTTGCACTTAAGACTTGTACAAGACAATAATGGCTCCTTTAATAATATTAGTTACTCTTTGCCACCTTCACTAGGCCAGAATAAAGAAAATGGTACCTTTTGGATGGGCATTTTGTAGCCGGTATGGCTGCAGACCAAGCCTGCAAGCTGTCCATGGCGTTCAGAAACTGCTTCCTCCCTCTTGCATGGGATTTGCGGAAGACTTCATTGTGTGCTCAGAAGCGGCTGTTTCTGATTCCATCTGAAACAAGCTGCACCGCAGGCCTAGAAGTTTGGGTGCTCAGTTCTTCACCTGGATATTCTACAGGAGGGCTCTCAAATGCATTTGGCAAGCACTGCTGATAATTACGTGCTAGTTTTGCTATCCTAATGAAGAACTGCCCCAAACACTTAGAGGCAAACTGTTTTGAAAAGAGCCGTGCTCTGGGAGCGTGTAAAGGATTGTTAAAAATACTCCACTTAGGTTGCAGCTTAAGCATGGAGTGAACCAAAACACAACATATTTCTACACAGAAAACCCTAGTGAGGACCTTCACATATTTATCTTTTGTGGCTTCTCCTTGGGTCAGAAATGACGACAGTGCCAAAAGCATAGCACATCAATGATGACCCAGTCCTGTTTGTAATTCCCATATTGCAAACAACCGTCACAGAACGTTGACCATAAACTCGATCATTTTCCATTTATAAATAATACACAGTTTGCTGAAATGATTCCACAAACAGTAGTACTGCACATCTGCAGTAACATAGGAAAATAGGTAAATCTGCCTTATTGGCAGGTTTTTGAAATACCTGTAGGCAAGTTTGTAGCTTGTCTGTGGCTAAATTTGTGCAGCTGGCATAATCCAATCTGTGCATATTTACTGGGTATAATGTTGCTATATTTACATTACTAGTGTATCCAAATATATTTTTGGGAGGGTAAAAAACTGAGGGAGTGGTGACTGACTCAGTATCCCACATATTAGATTTCCATTTGGAACAGGTTTCCCAAGGTATCTAATTTCACTTGCAGCACTGTATGTCTGGGATTTCTCAATGTCTAATTGATGGAAAATATTATGTCTGTGTTTTAATCCAATTCCTAAAAGGCATTCCCTTTATATGGTTATAAGTACTTTAGCTGAGTATGCCAGCAGATGTTTTGGCATTGCCATACCAAAGAAATCATGCTAGATTTTCCATAATGGGCATAAATTCCTGTGGCTGCTGGGTCTTGGCTTTTTTAACTGTCAACAATATGCCCGACAATATACTCTTAGGAGTCACCAAATATTTGGAATATCAAACGTTTGAAAATAATTTCCTAAAGGTCTATATGGATCAAAATAAATCCTTGACCTATGACTGTTGTGGAATGAGCAAAAAGCAAAACAAAGTAACAGGAAATCTATTGCTAACTTTGACATGATAAGAAGGCACACAAAATACCTAAACAGAAGCCTCATTTTTTAACACCGAGTCCATGTGTTGGGTAGATACATCAGGAAGAAGCATTTTGCTAGGAGAAGAAAAAGCACAAAGTGTTTTTACTTTGTGTTTATGAGGATCACATTCATTCCTGATCTATCTCCATTATAATTACACTTTACACAGTAGGAATTACTCTGCCTCTGAACCATGAGATCAGAACCTGATTCTGCAGGTGTACGATTAAGAGCCCAGGGATGGGCACCTGCTTTGTTATCATCTGCTTTCTGACTGAGACCAGCAGAACGGACACAGGGGAGATCAATTACTACACAGAACTAGAACAGAGCTCTCATTCCTCTGCTCTACACGATGGATCATTTTGTCTGGATCTGGTCACAAAAAGGATCACTGAGAAAAATTGTTGATGAATTTAAAGAAAGTGGCAAAACAAGAACCGATAAAAGATGTGGCCACAAAAAGAAACGGATGGATTCACGTCACCAGTTTCATCGCCAGTTACAAAATCACCTCTTCGGGGTGCACTTGGCTCCAGCCTATGAGCAGTGCCAGTGGACAGCTCAGGAAGAGCTGTGAAGTTTAGATCACAGCAGCCTGTTCAGCAGCTCAGCAACCCATCCTGCGCTGCTGTTCCCATCAGGGTCCGTCCACGCTCAAACAGATGAAAGAACATTTCAGCACAGCGTTCCAACTGCTGTTCAATTCCCAAGTGGCAACAAACAGCTTATCTAAACATCACAGGTGCAGAACCCAACAAACTTACTGCAGAAGTGGAAAAAAAATTACGTAGATGATTTCTGAAGACAAAGTTACACAATTCTGGGTTTATATACACATCCAAAACCCAACAAACTTACTGCAGAAGTGGAAAAAAAAATTACATAGATGATTTCTGAAAACAAAGTTACCAATTCTGGTTTTATAAACATCTTGCTCCAGGAATGTATAATCTTCAAGCTGAGACCGTTAGAAGCTTTGCCTTATATTAAAATAAATATCCATTGTTTGTAAGCTAACGATTCAGATATGCTTATTTGTAAGCTAAGTATAGTACTAATCAGATAGAGACAAGGCTATAAGATCCTACCATCACTATGAATATTAACTGTGCACATAATGGTAGAACAGATTCTCCCTGTTTTCAGTCCTTACCCCACTGAAAGCTCCGCAGAATTACTGCTCAGGGAAATTCAGGATTCATTAACCAACAGAGAGCCCAAAAATCTGCACTCCAGGAAGGAAGAGCAATACAAAACTGCGCTCCCACTTAGAATACGGTACAGACAAAATCCAGTTAAGCCCATGTAAACAAAGTTGCAGACACAAGAACAAAAGCAATGATGTTTTGCCACAGAAAGAATAGCTCATTTGGGAAAAGAGTAAATCAATATACTTAACCTTTACATTCCAGAGGGCTTCCAAATCACCTCACTTTGGCAAGGACAATTGTGTAAACAATCAGCAATTAAATTAAAAATCTGGGAGAGAAAGCTAGTTGAGTTCCTTCTGGGAATAGCTCTTTCAGATATAAATCAAACACCAATGGAGGAGAAAAACATAATAATTCCTATAAATCCAAGATTTATAATTCTTCAGACACCTCCAACCAATTAAGTCCATGCAGACCTTAAAAGCCAGTATCGTGTATGAATATTCAGGCAAGTTCTAACCATGCTTATACACACAATGCAAATCGCCCCTCTAGCCCACTCATCGGCAAGGTCTCAGCTGGAACACCAAGAAAACACTCAAAGATGCTGTGACTGGGACACACGGCTTTTGAAACCCTTTGCTCCAAAGGACATGCAATTACATCAGAACACAATTATACTCGTCTTGCTACCCCAAACCGGCCACCCAGCTATTCTGACATAGCACTGAATGGTGGCATTTGGATATACCTGTAGTTTTAAAGCAAAAAGCAGATAATCGAAACATGCGTAGTAGTTTCAGCTGACCAAGACACTAGCACATCAGAAGAGAGCATTTTGCTCTGGTTCATCTACAGTTTCACATTCTGCTCATCAAAACTTCACTTAGTCTTAAGGCAGTTATAGAAGTCTTTCTAGAGATTTAAGTATGCTGCAAATGAAAAATATCCGTGACCTGAAGAGCTTTCCCTTTAAGCTGTTAATGACTCCATCATTCACGAAGAAAAGTAACAAGCAATGTGGTAGGGAGAATAAGAGGATGACAAGGTTGCTTTCTGCATGAAGTTGGGTAGTTCTACATTTTAATCTTTTCAATCTTTACATTTATATCTTTCTAAATGTAATTCTTCTAAAGAACTGGTCATTATGATCTGAAGCTTTTCTGAAAAAGTCTCCTTTCTTGTCTCTCCTGTCAGCCGTAGGACTGGCAGTAAAGCTGGCAGAAAGCATCCTCTGGGCATCCTGTGTCAAGATGAAGGCAAACCCTTCCAGCTGCTGCAGTACTGTTGTAATCAGCCTGACGGACAACATTATTTTAGGCTACCTGTCACCTTTCTGGAAGCGCTGGCCTTGCGAGAGTGCATCGCCCGAAGTTCTGCTTTGTCCCTTGGGCAGCTGCAGGAGATACCGGTTTCGTCACCGCAGAAGGACAACAGCCATTCTGTCCTCCTCACTCCAGCAGCAGCCTCAGGTGGAAAAGCTCTGGCAATTTAGCAGATCTACATTTCACCTGGGAAAGAACTCCAGGCACCCATTAATTTCCAAGTGCCCCTTGTCTCCCAGGCAGCATGGGCCTGGATAACACACTCCACAGAAGACCAGGCAAACTGGAGGAGGCCTTTAAGAGCTGGCCATGACTGCATTTTGATTTTTACAGAGCTGATATGTGTCCTGCAACAGTGAATCTGGCAATGCTGACTCCTGGTGGAGATTTGCCAGAGTTGAAACACAGGTTCCCCTTGAAGTTCATCAGCTCAGGGCCTGGGAAGGGAGGGGGTTAGAGCTCAAAAGCAGGAGAGCAAATTTTCCCATTCAGGGAGCTCTTGAACAACACCTCCCATTTTGTCTCTCTGCCTTCACAGATCAAGGCCCAATAGATCACAAGTCAGGAGAGCATCAGGAAAGATGCAAGCTTTTCCAGGATCCTTGGTGAGATAAAATTAACTCCCATCCTAATTCCATCGCTTGGTAGGGCAAAAGGATGCCATGCAAGAAAAAAACGCTTCTAGTTGTGGATGAACAAGGCCCACGAGCACAGTGGAGGTGCTCCCGCTGACAGGCTCACTGTGTTTCCGGAGTTGGGGTGTGACGGCATTTCCCCGTGTTTCCCTGCACTATTAAAGACAGCATTTTGCGTTAAGTCTTCCCCTCCAAACGGTCTCTGAATGGAACGCACAGAGCTGCGTTTCCTCACTGGCCTATCACACACACGGCGAGCGCTTGGCACACACAGCCAGCCCATTTCCTCAAGAAAACGACACGCCCGCCTATGCAAACACAGCCCATGGCAGGTTTCTGCAATTATCATGTCCCAGTCTCCCACTGCAAACCCTTAAGAAATCTCACTTTATTCTGGCACTGTTGCCTTTATACCTCCATTTTACAGCTAGTGGACACAAGACAACTGGGATTTAGGTATGCCCTTGCCCAAGTCAGAGGAAAATTTATGGCCAAATATGTTCTCATTAGCTTTCTGGCAGAGATACTGGAACTACTGCTGGCCTTTACGTGCCTGTATTAGCAAATGGTGTGCATAATGTTCCTACCACATCTCTAGCTGGAAGCTTTTCTGGCTATGACTTCTGCCATTTTGAGTATTAAATATGCCTTTGAAAGATTAAGGTGGAAATTTTTAAAAGAGTTTAAGGAAGACAGGTGCTCAGACCATAATGGAAGTCAGTGCTGTTTAGCTTCTGAAATTCTACCTTAATTAATTTTGGTTCCCGTTCAAACAGGACATTTTAAAAAGTCATGTTCAGAGTATCAGAAACCACATTACTAACTTAAATTTTGCAATTGCTAAGTGATTAATACCTTGGTTAATAAGCCAGAAACCTTCAGACCCCATTTCCTTTCTGTGTGTCAGCCAGGTTAAGAAAACACAGAATAGAAAGAATGTATTACCTGCCTCTCCGTTCATCATCCATAGTTCCTGACACTGAGTCATGTGCCTTTATGACTTTACACAACACCAATCCCATAATGACCTAGCGCTGGCTTAAAAAATACAGATGGACCATGACTCTGAAACTGCAGTTATGGTGAGGCTGTCAAGCAAAGGAAATATGTATTTGTATTATACATTGATTTTCTTCAGTTGGATAACAGCGTTACTTACCTTTTGCTGTGTGTGTAATGGCCATTAAACTTCATTGTGACAGATTCACATTACTGAGGGGCACAGCAAAACTTGGCTAGAAAATGCAGCCGTTCAATACAGGTGGAAAGGCCAGCAGTGGCAAGGCTAGCACGGGTGCTTTCTCTCCCAGCGCTAACATCATATAAACTGATATACGAAGAGTCAATCCTGTCTTCACCTCCAAAGGGTAGATTTGGTACAGGTCTGCTAAGGAAGGAAGGGATAAATCTTGCAGAGGGAGAATAAAACCGGGTGCAGCGAAGCAGTGATTCCTCTGCCTGCTGAATGAGCCTCCGCTGGGAAGATGCACAATAGCACATGAGAAAGTAAATATGTTTAGGATGGGTCAGGTCTGCTTGAATCTCTCCACTGAGGAAACCTCTCTTCCCTTCGTAACCATCTTCCTCTTGCCACTTAACACGAAAAACTGATTGAGGAAGAACAGTAACAATGCAGGAGCTGTCTGAAGAGGAGGCGAGGGTGGTATTTAGACAAACCACAAGTTTTCATGCTCATTATTTCGTCACCAAATGAAGTCTTCTTACCCACCTGTGCATTGTTCTCATCCAGCTGCCCTACTTCTGTTTATTATGTAGCATTCATTAACTGGTTCTAGGGATAGCAATTGAGAATGAGTAATTATCTCCGTAGCAGAAAGAATAAGGGTCAGATTCTTAAAGGTGACTGCTGAAGGTTTGGAAAAAAAAAGAGGGGAGAGATACAGAAATGGAAAACCAACCAGGCCTATTTTTCCACTTGGTGCTACATAAAGTTTATAATTATAGAAAGAGATATACTTTATTTATACTCTAAAAATTTCACGTTGCCAAAGTAGATTTTGATGGGACACTCACAGATTTCCAAGGTTCTATACTGCCAGCTCTCCCTTCTGGATGGATAAATACAGTATGGCCACTCTGTGTGTTCTTTATTCAGAAGGTCAATCCAGTTCTCAGTGGTAAATCACAGTCTCCAGATCTCTTTCACTAAAACTTCAGGGCATGTTATCATGCGTCCAGGTAACATGACTTAAAATAGCAGTAAAGACATGGTAGCACAGTATTTACAGGTGGTGGTGCAGAGCTAAGGCCACGGGAGGGTTATTCACCTGGTTGCTGGAACGTACTAAGCTTGTGCTGTTGTGGGGTTGCTGCTCCTGTTACTTATGCCAGTTGTTTTTTATTATAATAAAAACTTTCTAAGCCCATGATACAATCTTGGCTGAGAATACTGCGATTGTTATACTTTGAGTATTCCCTGAGTAGTTTCCTCATTAGTAACTACAGAATGCCACTGGTTACAGGGGTGAACCATAAAGGCCCACCATAACCTGCCGCTAAGGACAGCGCTGGGACAAAGGGAGGCAAAGATGGAGCGGTCTAAGAAAAAGGACACACATGACCACTATACAACAGGTCAATCTTTTATGAAGTGATAAGCAATCCCAATTCACAAAGTCTCCAACAACTTGACAGAGGTTTCCTTCGTGGCAGTGAATGTTTCAGAGACTTGATTCTTTTCTCAGTTACAAAGCATGGTCCCACTTTCCCCCAAGACTCCTTCTTAAATACCAGAGAGTGCTGCTTTTGGCACTAGCAGGCCCTGGACTTCTGCATGGAAAATATTTTTCTTAATAATAAATATAAATACTGCTATGTTCTTCTATATAAAGAACAATGTAAAAGGCTTCCGAATGAGGAAGAAAGGAAAGGGAGGCTTTCCAAGCTAAGTTTTGTGTCTCATGAAGCAGCTCTTCCTAAAAACAGGCCTGGATTTCACGAGAGGAGGATGCACAGAGGGGAAGGGATCACATTTAATAGATACCTGATTAAGTTCTATAAGTAAGGGATTAGAAAAATTGAACTTGCAAAGTGTGAGCAATACAGTAGAAAAATATTTTCTGTTTGAAGTTATTAGTATTGGCACACAAAAAAGATGTTAAGCAGTAGCATCAATCAACATTACTCATTTCTACTTAAAGCAGTCTGAATTAAAGCTCTATGTAACAGCAGTGCATTTGTTAGAGCCTGGATATCTGGACGATCAAAATTTGCTGATAGATAGGAAAGCAGTTACATTGAAGTGTCAGCAGGGGCTACTTCGTCCCAAAGAAATTTCAATTAGCTGACAGTGCCCAAAGTCTCCCTGTTTAAAGATGTTGCCAGCAGCAACAATGAAAAGGAAGTATACTCAGAAAACAAGTGGCACCCGGTCGATGTACGTAACAACTGGAAAGTCATCTCAGAGGAGGGACACAGCACAGAGAACTTCCACATAACCAGGAGACGGGGAAGTTCTCTGAAGGCACGGTGCTGGCTGAAGCTGGGGTATTAGTTGGACCACTAAAGAGCAGAAGAGCAGTAGTTTCAAGAAAGAGGAAAACTGCTTCGATGGCAGCTGACAGAGTTCACTTGGCCTTGTGTGCGAAACTGCGGAGCAGGAGCAGCGCCCAGGGCCCTCGGACCCCCGGGACCCCCCCGAGCAGCAGCACACAGCAGTCACACAGCCCTCGGCTGCAGAACAGCTTCTGAGCCACTGTAAGTAACCACTCCCTGATCTACAATGGAAAAAAAATTAAGGAGTCAGGATTGCTGACCATGGCTAACGAGGCTGAATTTGCCACAAGGGGACGGGGACACATTCACACAATAGCACAGACCGGAGCTGGAACAGGATTTGTATCGCTTTAGTTCCTGTATGCCTCAGTTGTCCTTCTACAGATGAAAATGCTTCTCTGCCTTGTTCAGATGTTGAGACATCAAAAACTGTGAAGTACTTGGCTCTGACCTGGTAATGAGGCCAACCCTAGATGTGATCACACACAGGGACAGATCCTGCTCAAAATTTGGCATTTGTCATTTTTCAGCTGAACTTGTGCAACCAACACATGCCCGAAAGACAGACTGATCCTCGCTGGCACATATGTCCCCTTTGCAACACTACGATTATGGACTAGTTTTTCTGTGGTGGTTTTTTGGTGTGTTTCTGTGTCATGTTTGGAAAACCCCATCATCAGCTACCCTAGCTTTAGATACAGATAACAACAGCTCAGCTGATGCCAGGACTGACCAAGTTACTACAAAATATCTTTTCATTTATACTTCATTTGATTACTTCTTTTTTTTTTTTTCTGTTTTCCTCTCGATGGTCAAGTATTGAGTCCTTTAAATTAATCTTTTCAATTGTTAATATAAAGTATGAGTTGGCAAGTCGATTTAAACACTAAGTGGGAACTACATGAACCTCTTTGCAACAAGTACTCACCTAAGCTACGGCTCTTGTATCGGAAGCCCACCAAATCAGTCTTGAAATGGGCTACACATCATGTGCTGGTCAGGAATGAAATAAGATGTTAATGAAAATTTCAGAACACTGTGAAAAGTCTTGCAACACCTTCAGTTATTAGTACCCCAGAGATTTGGTGTATGTCTTGATTATTTTTCCATTTGCCATTTGGCAATTTTTGTTTTATTTTTTAAAGATTTAATTTGAAAATTTACAATCTTGGAATCAGCACTCATCCCGTAAGGAGCTGAAAGCACACAAGTCAGACCCAGGCTCTTAGCCCTGTGCAATGCCTCCACTTTTTCACCCCTGTACTGGGGGTAGAGCACTTGTCCAGCAATCCTTTCACTGAAGGATAAAAAGCAATCGCATACATGTGCCAGTACAGCTGAGTAATTATTAGAAGCAGACACGGTAATGTTCCTACTCAGAGCAAACCCAGGTTTTATGTAGCATGGCTTTCATTACAGTGGTTTTTGGGGGAAAAAAAACAAAATCTGTCTAGGCTCATCATGGAAATCATATTTACTTCCAGCTGGCAGAACTACAGATGTGCATGGTCATTCAGAAAGACTCTGAGAGATCTGAGCTGGCAGATTCAAGTTCAGAGTAGTGGTTTATAAAACTTATTAGTAAGCAAACCAGACTGTGTTTAGTAAGCAAAGCCAGGATTCTTTCCCCCAGAAACAAACACATTTGCAGCAGGTAATTGTTAATGTCATTCAAGTTCTTTTAGAATCACTAATATTCCACAACCAAAAAAAACCTCATTGGCCAAGTGTTACTCAGCCTGCTGGCTGGGGACCATGGTAAGGGACAGGACAGTAACCTATGAAAATGTTACGAAAAAAGAGTCCTAATAGTAAAAGCAACAAATATACACTTCACAGAAACTTGGGTATGTGTCACTACCAAAGTACAGCTGGCAACTGATTCACAATCCCTGGCAGTGGCCTACAGTGAACTTTTTGTGGCTGGCATTTTTAATTAAAATCTTTGTCATTATAACAGTAAGATTTTGCAATGCGGCTGTTTACCTCAGTGCTTTAAACTTTATTTACCACCTTCCCCTTCAACTACCAAATTTTCCTAAAATACAAAGCAATTCTGGATTGGTTTTTTTTCCCCTGAAGATTAGATGGTAGGTGGCTAAAGGAGATTCAGAAACACTGTACTAAGGAGTGAAAAACCCTAATAACATAATGGTTAAAATTCTATGAGATGAAAAATCTTACTATTTCTGGTGCGCTTGAGCCAAGGAAGGATGGGCTGTCTGTACAGGGGACAATAGGAGTATTCCCTGGGTTACAGCCAGCTCATAATTCACAGAGCAGTGTTATCAGCCAAAGGTAATTTTTTCTTTTTTTTGATTAATCATCTGCCAGAGCTTGAGAGTTTGTGGCTAATTGTTCCATTCTTGTCTGCAGAATGAATTAGGGAACAATGTGCAGCCTAAGCCAGGGAGGAAAAACATAAAGCAAACCCCTGAGCACATAATGAATAGCTCAGGTTTGTTAGGTACTTTGCTCTTCTCTGTTCATAAAGATGTGGTGAAAATCCACTGCTTTATGAACGGCAGGCACAAGCGACAGATGTTAAAACCCTACACCGTGTGCTCACAGGTGACCGGACTCCTGTTGGACAGCTTGGTTTATGGAATAATAGGTTTAAGCAAGGAAGAAAGGAGAGCAGGATCACATCAGAAGGTTAACTCAGATTTAAGAAGTAACTGACAGAGGCAGCAGGTGTCCGAGGAATGATGAACGGGGAGCACTGTAAAGCAGACACCCTTCATTACAGGTGGACAAAAAGCACTGTTTAAAAGGATATTACAGAGCACTTCTTGTGGCTGTATCTCTATGCTAGCAATGTAAATTAAACGTCTGTCTGCAGTGGTTTGTGTAAATGAAGGACTGAAAAACAAAATTCTTGGTTGGACCAAGCATCACTGTTAGTGCCTTCCCAGGAAAAAAAAAAAAATCACATTGCCAGTGTGAGGTTTTTTTTTTAATTTTTAAATAATATAAAAAAAAAAAAAAAAAAAAAGAATAAAAAAAAAAAAAAAAAAAAAGAATAAAAAAAAAAAAAAAAAAAAAGAATAAAAAAAAAAAAAAAAAAAAAGAATAAAAAAAAAAAAAAAAAAAAAGAATAAAAAAAAAAAAAAAAAAAAATTAAAAGTTTGAGGTTTTTTTTTTAATTTTTAAATGCTTTAAAATAGATTAAACAGAAAAAAAAAAAAAAAAAAAAAAAAAAAAGAAAAGAAAATAAAGNGAAATACATCATTAACATGCAAATATAAAGAAACAAACCCACAGACTACCACATTTACAGATGAGCCACAATAGGGTCACTGTCCATGACTCCCTCTCATTCACATTAATAACAACACGTCTGCAAAAGAGCATGGAAAAACAAGATGAAAGCTAGATAAATAGAACACGTCGAAATTCTGCTAAAAGAAAATGATGCATCCTCTGTTTGAGCTTCCCCTTTCCATGGAGAAGACTTGGAGGAAAAGGAAACACCAGTGCCAACAAATAGAACTATTAAAGTAATGACAGAAAAGGACCGCAGCGTTTAGATTAAACCTTCAAAAGAAATGCCGAAGTTATGATGACTTAAACGTAAATAACCAATGCCTCCTACTATTAGATATTTTGGGGGTGAAGAAATGAAGTTGACTGACTGCAGAAGATGAAGTGTGACTTACACAGAGCAGTGACTCAGAGGAAAACGTGTTCTCCTAGAATCTGAGGAGATTCTGGAGCCCCGTTTGTGTGCAACGCTATAAAAAAAGACAGGTAAGAACATGCTTTTTTAGCTCACCGAGAACATGCAAATGGATGGAGACCCCGGAGATTGCTGAGCTGTTCAAAGTACCAAAGAGAGCCCCGTGAGGAACTACTGATACACTTATGCAGAGCCTTGCACCAAATGACAATCCACATATTCAAATATGAAAGAAAATGTCACATTGGAGGAGCTAATTATCACAGTCTGTGTACAAGTTCCTCAGCCAAGCAGCACACCGTCAGCACCGTAACAATTCACACCCAGTGAGGATTTACCAGGGCTCATTTTGAGTAAGTGAAGGCAGTGAAAGCTTTACTGCAGTACATGAAACTGCCCCAAAAAGTCCTGAATCAGAGCCTATATGTGCACAGAAAGTGACAAGAAAAAGGTCGCACCTGTTCAGCTGCAAAAGAATTGGGTTCTGTGTGGAAAATTTTCTTTACAGAACATCTCTTTGTTTTCTTCTTCTCTTCATGGATCTCCATTGCTATGAGCAATAGAAGCAACAAATGCCATAATGAGCAATGTAGCTTTTGGGCCTGAAATCCACCCAAAAGTAACAGAGAAGAGCATTAAAGGGTGCATTTCAGTGATCTTTGTTGTGATGTACAGGGGACCCAACATCCTCTCAAACCTCCACCCCAATGTGTGTGTGTGTGTTTGTTTTTCCTTTCCCTCTGTATACGGTAATATTACCGATATTGAATTCCAGCACTTCCATGCATACTGGAGTGAATTCCACATTCTTATACTGGCTATGCTATACAACAGAAATAGAAAGAAAAACCAAAAGATCAATCTGACTTTCCTTTACAAAATGAAGAACAATACAAAGAGCATTTTCCAAGCCATCAGTTAAATCTGAACAGAGGCAATGCTGAAAGATTAATACAATTAACCTTCAGCACTTATTATACAGTGTAGTGAAGGAACACTTCATATTTCTAGAAAACCACATCCTTTCACAAACCTATTCACTTTCCAGTGCCTCTGTGCATACAAGTGGCTCCTGGAGAAGCAGAGGAGTCAGCTGTCCCCATGACGGGACTCAAACAGGCAGCAGGGCACCACTTCAGAGGGAACAGAAAGGCAATGGAAAGCGAGGAGACTTGTCACAGACAGTTCAGAGTTGGTACTATCTTGCTAGGACATTTCTAGTCCCGCTCAGGAATGGCGCACGCAGCTGTTTCGTGCGTCTCCGACGGCGTTTTGGTTCAGCTCCGGAGCGTGGGTTTGAAGCAGCTCTCCCCAGCGCTTCACTGCGTTTTGGTTTGCATCACAGAGCGGCGGCAGAGCACGTGAACAGGATTCCTTTCCGATGAAACTGAACTGGAAGAGGCACTCCCAGACAATACGTAATTCACTCCAGCTGCAAGAGGCTTCATGAGACCAGACAAGACCTACTCTAAAGTCAACAACCAGGCCAACCCTGAAACAGGTTTAGTGGGGATGTCAGATCCCCTGTGCCAAGTGCTCTGCCACGCAGATCGGCTCCCTTTCATCCCACCGTTTGGTACAGCAGAGGCACCTCCAGTGTTCCAGACTGGAGTCCTTACGCTTGGGCTATCCTCAGTCCAGCTATAAAAAAACTGTCAACACGTACTGAGAAGTTTGCACAGGGTGTATCAACCTTAATAAAAGCAGATATTGATGCACCTCCAATAAATCTTCCTCTGGCTTGTCAGTATGGCTAAGAATTTATAATTTCTTTCTGTTACACTGTTAATACAAGGGACAACACAGAGAGGAAACCTATTCGGAGAAAAGTCAGAAAATTATTCCGCTACTATGTGGCAAAAAATTGCAGTACAAATACAGCGTACGGACAATACAAAGTTTATGATATCATGGCTCAGCACCACTTGTATAGCTTTCATCCTTCCTTTGAAATTCAATGACAGCTTCATACCAACACACCTGTATTCTAATATGTGGTACAATACCTGTGACAGTTACACACATAGGTCAACACGCAAAGAAAATATTGGTGATTACAGCAGAATTACAGCCAGTCTCACATATCCACTGTGTCTAGCAGTAAGAGAACATGAAAAATGGCAGCTATGCAAATGTCTATAAACATCCACTGCCTCTCCCAAATAATCAAACACCCATTTCAGTCACCTAAATCTGACAGTGATAAATTTACTGTCTGCTTTGTGTTTGTGTGTAACAATAAATAACCAGCATGTGCCCCAAGGGCTGAGATTTCACGAATCATTAAACTTGTCACCAGGTGGATGTCTGTCATTAACTATAGTTTGAGCTGCTAGGAGATACGTGTACGGCAGAATTGAGAAAGTTACATCTAAGTGATGCCCAGGAAAGAATCAAGTTCTGCAGTTTGAGCTGAGAAGGGAAGAACCACGGTCTCACAGGGATACCCCAGTAACCACGGTGGGTTGACTGGGACGCTGGCTTTTCTCAGCGCTCCCCGTGGGCCTCCGCACAGGCACAAGGACGAAAACCCCCAGAAAGAGCTGGGGAGATGAGCAGGTGCTACACAAACTCTGTGTAAGGAACTTAGAGCATCTGCACTACTTTGAGTCAAGAGCCTTCCAACAGTGAGAAATTGTCTTCAGTTCTGCTGCACAGAAGAGACAACCGTAGAACAGAGTAAAAAAGATACTGAAAGACATTCCCTGAGTGATCTGAAAACTGGATTTAAATTGCATCCATTAAGGTTCAAACCAAAACATTCAGCTAATTCCACTATGAAACTTACAATTTATTGTAGAGAAATTTATTGAAGGCTTTGCTATAATAACAAGAAGAGGAAATATAGTTGAAATATGGATGTAAAATATGTGTACATTTCCCCTATAGAGATAATAAACGAAATAGCTGTTTTTCATGATGATTTGCATAATGTGATAGAGTAACATATGCAACTGCACTCAAATCTGCAAATTACTCCTGAAAATTTTTGCATATGAAGAACAAGCCATTTCTAAGTAGAGTCATGTTCAATTAAACCATATGATCAACACCAGTTTATACTATAAAATATAGCACAGCTTGATGGAAGCAAAATTGATTTTCCTGCCTTTGAACCCATGTACACTGGAAATGTCAGGATCAGTGGGGCCAGAGCGTTGTGTTTCTTTTAAAATGTAAGAATGACTGAGGCAGGAGGGCTAAAAGGGCTTTTCCTGTACAAATATTTCCTATCTTAGCCCGTGAACGTAAGATTCTCTTTGCTAGGACCTTTGCCCCGTCTTTGTTTCACAGGCATCACGTACCTCCTTCATCTGTAACAGCCCGATGCCCACCAGACCTGTTGGCAGAGCAACGACAGCTTTGATATTACTCTAATTTCCACACAACAAGGATTGCTTACTGATAAACTACAACTGATCCAACATGCCCTACCTCACTGACACCGCACTCTTTTGCTCTAAGCTTGCCCAGTAGGCTTCGCTCTCCTTTCCAGAAGCCTGTCTGCTTGGAATGCCATTTTTAAGCCTGTTACGGTGGGACCCACGAACCTGCAGTCACCATTCCCAGTGCTAGGCAATGCCGAACCCCTTGCTACAGTCCTTCAGATCTGTCGGCTCCAGTAGCGCAGGGTACGTACAGTCGTGTGGAACCATTTCTCCAAGCTTCCTTGCTTTTTAAAGCAATTTCTGCAATGCATGAGCTGAGTGATGAAGTTAAATGTGCAAAGACACTTCCAGCTCCACCAGCAAGCCTGATATTTATAGTCAGCCCTTAGTAAGCACAAATGACTCTGACTTTGACACTGGTGCCACTTCTTTATCAGCTTAAATATTTGAGGGTACTCAGACTAAGGAGTTCCTATTATTTAATACAAGGCTCAAACAAACATGCCTAAATTACCGCCACCTGCTAATTGACAAGAGCCTTAATTTCTTCTCCTCCATGTGTGAGACTTCAGACCTTTTCATGTCTGAACACTGACAATCTGACGGTTTCAAGCTTACATCATAAAACACTGACACAGGGAATGTGCCAATTTCAAGACGACTGCCATGAAAACATAAACTGTTTGACATTTAATAAACTCCTGTTTTCATAGAAATACAATGTGTTATAGATGGTTTGTTTCAATGAAAACACATGGTTTGAAATGAAATGGCAATACTTTTCTCAACACTAAGCACAAAAAAAATCATCTGCAAAACAAGCTAGAAATCAAGACATCTAGGATTCACATTTATACAAAATAACCAAATAAGGGGTCAAATGCCACAACTAATAGAATTATTTTCAGCCCTTTCAATTTTGGAATAAAGATAATTTTGGAAATTCATTTAAAAGCACCAAAGGACATGAGTGCTGCAACTGATAATGCAAAGCAGAGAGAGCTAACACCCATGGACAGGGCTGTTGGGAGAACAGCATTGCCCTATTGGCAGATAGTCTGATAAGATCCTAGTTTTCTTCCTTCCTGAAGTTAATACCTGTATAATAGAGAAAAACCCAACTAAACACAGCATAAGCTGTACCACTGTGGGCATAAAGGAGAAGCCGCACCACTTGGCGGTGGACGGGGTCTTCTGGCTCTAAAAGCAAGGGCAGTTTCCCTGCTGATTGCAGGAGGCACACAACGTGCCTTTCTGTCACTGCTCCTGGCGCTGGTCACCTCTGCTCTCCGATGGGAAACGTCTCGTCAGAAAAGTCAGGAGTGCAACAATTAAAGAAGTGAAGGCTTCAAGTAGAAAGTGAAGCCTTTAAAGAATCAGAACGTTTTTACGAATACGATCAGGGTATGGACAGCATCAGATTTAAATTAGTAGTTGCTGTTACATGCAGATTCCTACAGGAAGCATCCTAGTAGTGCTTTTTTGAAAGAGGCTAAGCGCTTTTGCTCTAATTTTCTACTGTAGGCATGCTTAGCTTGATGTATGCAGGTAGCGGTGTGATGATTTAAGCTCTCAATAGAAGGAAACAGAAGTTTAAGAGTTCTAATGGATCAAATACAAAATGTGCTATCACTTAGTTCCTGTTATCATTCCTTGGTACAGAACTTGACCACCAACTTCAGCTGAAGCTTCTCTTTCTCTTCTTACCTAGTAGGTGCAAATATCTCAAATCAGCACACAACTTTTACATAAATTGTAACTATAACCTCTCCTCTTTCTTTTTGCTCCTGCTTTCCTTTTCCCTCTGTCTCTAAAGCTCTAAGAATAACAGCAACCAGAACAGAAATACAACCTCAAAACTATTTGGAAGCAAATGTGTGGTGAGCACATAAAACCCATCAAAGGGGCTGTCCGTTTAACTGTTCAGTGATCACAAACTGCAAAACAACAGAAGTCACAGCAGAAAAGACTAACTTGAGCCAAAACTATTCAAACAGTCAATTAAAAACAACTTCTGGATTTATTATTCAGCAATGAACTAATGTAATAAAGGGACTGGTTATTTTTGGATATGTCACACAGAACCAGCTTGCTTATTTTTTTTTTCTTCGGGCAACTTATATTTGCACTTTGGTAATTTATCTATTTAGAAATAGAGCCATTTTTAAATGACAAGTGCCTAGGAGAAAGATTTTGCATGGGGATCAGCAAAGGGACAGGAAAGGGAAGAGGGAGAACAGAACAGTACAGGTAGTACAAACTTTTGTAGTGGATACTACAGCCCCTCGATAATCACCCACATCCCACCAGAGGGAGGGGTTCATGTCAAATGAACATTCATTCAATTTGTAACTGCTGAATAAACCTTTTGGTTGTCAAAAAGAGCACTATCAAGTTTAACAGAGAGAAGCATCATGGAGGCTTACTATGGCAGTGCCATAAGTCATTTTGTATATGCAAGTCAAATCTGACACAACAGAACACATAAGATTTACTGGACGACCTATACCCTCCCACAATACATTAGAAATAGATACACAGGTAAGTCTTTTGTTGCTTATCCAGGTTCTGACCTGGAGTGACTATCATACAACCTTCTACCCACTGTCAGTGTAAAGCAGCAGATTAACATAAGGGGAATTTTCTTGGCAAACTGGAATTGCCAGGTATTAGTTTCACAAAGAATATTAATAAGTTTGCAAACTACTTGTTCCCAAGTCAAGGTTCTCTGTGTCTCTTTTCTAAGGCTCCCTGTTAGAAATGGCTGGGGATTTGTTTGGTGATGATATTGTTTCCTTGTTAAAGATGAAATATTCCAGAGGAATATACACCACTGCTTCATCAAGGACAGGATTTCATGCTAAAATCTGCTCTCAGAACAGCGGAGAGTGAAGCTGTGAAGTCATGTTAGCAGGATGTGGGAATTGAAGGTTGAAGTACCCCAACTGCCCTGTTTCTAGGCCAGCTCTTAAAGTCACGTCACCACCGTCCCATGTGAAGGGCTACTCACTAAGCCACTCACTCTGCTCTGAGTTAACAAGGTGTTTTCTTACCTTCCTCCTGAAAACCGCAGGAAAAACCCGAGACCATTTCAGTGAAATATTTGTTTAGAATATCAAAAACTCTGTTTAACAGGAAAATTATTTTCAACCAGCCTTTAGTACTCTCACGTCCTCAAACAACATGTAAAATCATCTTTCGGGATGACCCCTTTGCTTCCACTTTTAAGTCAAGGACCATAACCCTGGAGTAAGCCAGCAATATAGAGAGGGAAGAGGAAAAAGGGGTCAGAGTGAAAGAGATGGTGAGTTTAAACAGGAAACTTGCCTTATCTGTAGAAGCTGTCTTTGCAGCCAGCTAGTATCACACCTACATATCAGTTAGGTAACAGCAACAAAGATAAGGAAACAGTTTCTTCAGACAAACATTGGTGGGAAGGATGGTTATCAACTGATGACTCTATCTAAAAGGAAATCACTAAATGACTTTGGTCATATACTGGCTTTCTCAAACCAGAGGTTTCCCTACCCCTGTTGCACAGAGATTAAATAAAGCCTAATTTGAATTTCCAGCAAACTGCAAGAACACCACCACTGTTGTGAAGTGGCTTTTGAAGTTGGTGGTAAACACCTCAAAAAAAACCCCAAAAAAACACAGTAAAAAAGGAAATTGCTTCTTTGAGGGTGTGTCTAGTGTGGTGTTCAGCAAGTCACACGCCTGCCACTCACAACTCAGAGTTTATGTGTTCATGTCAACCTTCAACAAAACCCGACCATACACATGGGGAAGCTAAGCCAGATAGCAAAATGGTATCACAACAGTCGTAGTTTTCTGCAACAAAGTCATCATGCCCTTGGACAAGGCTTCCTGTTTAATTTACTGTTGATATTTCTCACCAAAACTCATTGAAGGTTCAGTTTATTTCCAGTCAAGTCAAGGATTTCACCATCAATGGCAGCTGGGTTAGGACAGGAAGTTTCCTGAAGTCCCAGTTGCAACCCCTTAAAACCGTAACTTCTGATTAGGTGAGATCTAGACCTTTGATAAAGTGAAGCACGAATCCAAAACCGGACAATAGAGAAATTTCAGGCGAGGTGACTGCACTGAGGTTAAAGCCCAAATCTAGGTTCTACAACTACAGTGTCTTACAATAGCAAGACAAAAAGCAGCAAAGGATATTCATGCTGGATTTCAAAAGTGTTCAGACTGGAGGATGACATTTTGGTCCTTGCTCATACTGAGTCTTTCCCTCTCTCTCTGTGTAGAAGACATTTTTTAAAAGTCATTTCAATATTGTGATGTTTGTTTTAATGTGTGCTAATAAGCACATCTGTATATGCCAAACCATGCATATTTTAACCACGCTTTTATAGTGCACGTACAGTTGAAAGGAAATAATTATGGCATTACAGAAAAATTATGTTGTTTCGTTGTACCATGAAAGTGCTGTATTTCCTCTCCCGTTTTAAATTGAAACACAACTATTAAAATACACCAGGAAATTCAACTACTCCCCTATAGGAAAATAAGACCAGGCACCGTGTTTTCTGAGTCTTTCAGTTTACCGCAGAATTGAGCGTAGTTCAGGTAAGCAGATGGCCATCTTTCCATCCCTCATGAAAATGACAAACGCAAATGCAGATGGCATTTATGTACTCAGAGACTCTAACCCAAGTATCAATCACTACCTTTTGATCCAGATAAAACCCAAGCATCGCCTGTACTCCTACCTACCTACACCTCACACCTTGCAGGATTTGTGCAAAGCTGGCTGCACTGTCCTCCTCGCCTGCTCCCCCCGCCCCCCATTAACAAACACACACAAAGACGTAGCATTTTGTCAATATACCTAAAAGCTATTCAACTGTTATGAAGAAAGAAAGAGAACTTGAATTTTTGAAATGTCTCTATCCAAAATTCCATTTGGATTCTATTTAATTTTGGGTTAATCTGTTTCTGTTCCTACTTTTCACCCCCAAATTTTAGTTCGTCAAACAGAGCCACACTGTCCTTTGAAGCCTTTTGTCCTTTTTAGGTGAGCATTAATTACTTTAACGCATTAGGCGATTTAGAAGGAGAAAAACTCCGACCAGCAAAACTGTTTTCAAAACAAGAGCTTTACAAATACCATCACCATTTGGTCATAATGTTTAGAACAAGCTATTCACTGTGAGTTAGAGTGACGACCTGATCTGCCATAAGGAGCTGCCTTCTATGTTCTCTGCATGAAACTGTGCTCCCAGCTAGGGCAAATATTGAAATATTCCAAGTTGATGTTCTCAGAGAAAGGCTGCAAAAACTTCCAATATTTTTACAGTCCTAATAAGGTTACCCATCAACATACATTAAAAAGCCCTTTTCAGGTTCAGTAGCTGTTTCAGAATGGCGACTGCACAAGTCTAGCAATGCACTGTCAAATAAATGAGTCTATTAGGAATGATGGAATCAGTCCCTGGTTTCAAAATTCAGATAATAAATTGTGCTTTTTTTGGTTCAGATACCAACCTTGGAAAAATCCACATGACTGAGCTTGCTTTAGAATCATTAGAATTCAGCCTTACTACAACAAAAATGCAATATTGTGTTATAAGAAACAATGTCACGAAGTGAAATGCATGTGAGCAGAAAGCTCTAAGGATAGATTCTTCTCAATGTGTGAAAAAAGGCAGCAGTGACATGTCCATGGGAATAAACCACTTAACTTCGGGAAAACACTTTGACTTTCGATCTTTGAACAGATGGACAACCACGCCTGAAGATCACGTTTTGATTCTAATTTTAACCCTAATTTAATGGCAGTGCCTTGCTGTATTCGCTAGCAATCCATTCACAAAGACTGACCTTTTTATAAAGACTGAGGTGACTTTAAGGACCGTTCACATCAAACTGGCACAGTCCTGCATAAATCCCGTTTAGTAAGTAGAATTATATAATACCTTAGGAAACTATTGCAAGGGATGTAGTCAAAAGACTTCCAGTGTATTGGTATTTCTCTGTATGTATAGTTAGGGCTGCCTAGACTCAGAGTATTCACACCCAAAATATGTGACCCACGTGTTAGAGAAAAAGTCACAAACAGTAACACTTCCCATTTGTTTTCACATTGTTCGCATTGAAAAACACCCAGAATGTAAAAGCAGATTTGGTGAAGCATCGTCTGTCAGTTTTCTGGTACACAAGTCACTCAAAAACTGCAAAAAAGAAAATTAACTTCCTGACTTTGCCAGGAGTCACTTCTCCTGTTCTCAGAGTTGGATTAAAGTCTTAGAGTATCACATTTTCTGAGGCTCACATCGAGCCCAGAACACAGCTCTCTTCTCTAACCAGTGACCACACCAAAACTGCGGGTGGCTGTGCTTATGGAGCTGGAAACATTAACTTCATATAACATCTGTGAGAGTTCGAAAGACAGGAGATTTTAAAAACAACACCAACAAGAGACAATCTGTTTCAAGGGCTGATCAAAGCATGTTTCAGTCCAGAGGAATCCTTAAAGCAGCTGCAATAGGACCAGGATCAGTCCTGTGCCTTCTCCATTAGAGCGCTTTGCACAAGGAGTGTTCACGGCTCAATTCAGTGTTTCTGAAGTCAGACAGACGGCCTTAGGAATTAATGGATAGAAAAGAGAAGGGTAACAAAAGACATACAAACACATTCTAGGGAACTATAAGGCAAGACTTGGGTATAAGGGAACGCTGCAAATGTTCCAAATGTATCTACTGCCTACATCCACAAACAGTTTATTTTTTGAGTCACATCTACAATCTCTTGATATCCACCAACCACACTGACAGAATTTAGGTGTCTAATATCAGAAACCTAATGATCTCCCACCACTTCATCTTTCCTTTAAACATGGGCCTCCAAATCCTTTTTTAAACATGAAAGAGAATGATTCTGCCCATCTTGTACACTTTCACAGGACGGATCTGCTCCCAGCATGAGCAGAACTGGAATGTACTGATTTGTAACCTCTATTAATATGTAGAAGCAAAGAAAGGGTCAGGACTTACCCCAGATAAAGACCTGCAAAATTTTAGACAGCTTCTTTTCTTCTCCCTTGTCTATTTGAGTTTGCTAGGTACAGTAATTTAGAAGTATCCGAACTATACTCCAACATACACACACATACATACATTTTAATACTGGATGATTAACATTTGGCAAATACCTACCAGCCTCATTAGCCAAAATACATTTTCATCTCTTGGCAGTTTTTTATCTTGCTATAGTTTGCCTGCTACTTTTGTCTAAAGGCACAGAAAAACCTATCTTAAGATATTTACCAGAAAACTCACAGTAAATTGAGTCCATTATTAATGGTTACAGCAAAATAATCCCTGGTAGAAGTTGCTCCATATACTCAGAACAGATCCAGAGAAGAGACCTGACATTAGCTTCAAGTGCAGCTAATAGACGGTTCCCCGTGGGCCTTCCAGGGCACTGCATTTAATTGCCTGTTCCATCAGCCTCAGAGAAAACGAAATGTTCCTTCCAACTGTGCCAAAGGGTTGATGCCCAGGCAGAAGCCAAGCTTTTGGGTAGCTCACAGAACATCAGAGCCACCAGGTTTGTCTCACCTCCGACCAGTTATTCTGCAAGGGCATAAAACATGCACTAATAAAAAGTTCTCCCGATGCTTTACCCATAGCTGCTTCCACATGGGTGAAGAGCCAGTTCCTCTCACAAGTATGAAAACTTACACGGAGAAAATGTTTCACTGCTGTAAACCTACCATGAGGAACCACAGCATCCACAGAATTCCACCTGCGTCCATGTCATGAACGCCACACGTTCACACGCAGCATTGTCACTCTCTGTACTTTCTCCCAAGCCAGCCAGAAGCGTTTTCTGATTTTAAAAATACTCCCTCCTCTCCTCATTTTTTGGCAATGCCCTTGTCTTTGCCCCTGTACTCAATAAGTTGGCCACAAGAAGAAGGCAACATTTGTTCTCAGGCAACAAACGAGTCACTGACAGAGTGTTTTGTGTGGCAGGGAATAAAACTGATTGATTAATGATGCTAGCACCCAAACCAAACTTTTTATAGGGATGGTTTCAAAGTGGAATTAAAGGTACAATATTTAGCTGCTGTTGAAATGGTTTTATTTGGCTCATACAAAAAAAGAAAAAAAAAAGAAATCAAGTGTAGCAGTAGTTAAGTAAAAGTTTTGAAGAAGAGAAAAGCCCTAGATAGTTGTCTTCGGATTCTTCACCAGGACAAACAGTGCTTCAAGGACAAGTAGGAAAGTAGCTGCTATTTGAGGCAACTTCATTATAAAATCATTTTTAATAAGCAATCTGAACAAAGAGAGGGAGTGCTCTTGCAGAGAAGCCCCCAAGGGATCTTAAGGCTGCCCAGTAAAGTTATTAGGAGGTTACACACAGGGGACCAAACAGCTATTTTATTGGCCTCAGGGGACAGGGTTCAGTTTTCACCTGTTCTCTTTAGGCCGCGGCACTAACAGCGGATCCTGTTAACCATCAGTTTTCTGCAGGCTCCTATTTTGTGAGTGAAAAGGATCGTTTACTTGCTTTAGCACACAAAACACATGAGGTGAAGTAGACAGTACAATGCACAGTAGATGTATTACGTAATTATAAATCAGACTAGAAAAAAATAATAACCACACAACAACAAAAAACCCCCACCACAGTTATTTTCCCTTCAATGCAATTAAGCAAAATAACTAACAAACTTGGAGGAATCTTTAGCAGCGGCTATAAATATAATATGGAAAGTCAAATTAGAGAAAAAGAGAAATCCAGGTCTTGGGTTCAATTAAGCTGCAAACTTTAATATGCTTGTAGAACTTTGGTGAAGAACAATTCTAGGATATCTGGACATCTGAGGAGCCGAAGAGCTGTCTCCTGCCCCAGATCAGCCTCTT
Organism: Pampusana beccarii; assembly: GCA_013399365.1. Taxonomy (NCBI): domain Eukaryota; kingdom Metazoa; phylum Chordata; class Aves; order Columbiformes; family Columbidae; genus Pampusana; species Pampusana beccarii. The sequence continues at coordinate 956,078 of VWYH01009684.1, forward strand.
AGTTTCTAACAAGTGATGTCCTTTTCTTATGAATGGAACTGCTTAGAGCCAAAAATAGGAAGGACATGATTTAGGAATGGATCTCTGGCTCAGGCCAGTATTAAGAGCGTGCCTCCGCCTAAAGAACAAGACAGTCCCTGTGCTGGGCGGCGATGCAGACACAGCACTCTAAGCTCCAGTCAAAGGCTTAGGGGCCTGTCAGGATCATGGGTATCTATTGAGACACCTGAACTTTGTCACTCCAACTTGTGAGGTCTTGCTACATATAGAAGGCAGTATACAGTCAAGTTCATCTCCCTAGGGTATAATCAAACCTTGCAACTGCAGCGTAAACTTCAAACATGAATTGACCGCCTAGCCTGAAGGTGAGTCTCACTACGGCACCGAGTCAATACAGATCCTTCTCTAGACCAACACCTGCTGCAAGGTAAGCGCAGGAATAGTCCCAGAGCTTGGTGTGGGCGTGAGGGAAGGGCTTGGGACAGGTGCTTGGTGTGGGATCTCAGAGGAAGGGATGGGCTCACTTCCACGCTTTGCCAACAAGCTGCCAGCTCTTCATGCAAATGCTTTCATGTAGTGGTAAAAATTAAAAGCACACAGTCCCCACTTAATTTTCCAGCAGGAGTTCACGTCATTAAAATCAGAACCTAGCTTTGGAAAAATTTCCTATCTGCCAGAAATTAACTGAAAGGATCATTTCAGTGTAAGTAAGGAATATTTAATCCCAAATTAAGGAATTCATGTGGTGATGCCTACTGACATAGCTGTTGACAAAAAATTACTCTAGAATAACTATTTCAGTAAATCACAAAAAGCAGAAAAGACGCAAGTCTGAAATAAATATGTGAGAGTTACAAACTAGTCTTAATCCAGAGAGTATGAGTATTTTCTGTTAAATCTGGATATATCTTCACTTATGAAAACATAAAATATACTGTGCTGAATGTGATACCCAAGTACACCTATTGTCATCACAAGCAAGCACAGATAATAAAGTATTAACAAATTTAGCCCATGGGTCACTAACAGTGGCCTCTCACTGTTGTACCTACCACAATACAATCTACAAAGCGCAACTACCAGACAACATTTCTGCCAGTATCACACATTTCAAGGCAGTGACGTAGAACAAAGAAGCAAGTGTCAAACCCCGTGGTAGTTCAGGGAGCACGTAACAAGTGGTACCACGCTGAACTGCGACAACCCACACCAAACCTGTCCAGATACCGAGCAGCCATTGCTGCCGTGGCCTAATTCTATCTCGGGAAGCAACGCAAAGTATTCTATACGTGCATGTTTGAGATGAAGCTGAACTTCCCAACAGCTTCCCTGGCAAAGGAGCACAACTGAAAAGTTGCATTATCAATATGGGGAATCCTTATCATTAAGGGCATGAGAGAACAGACTGGGCTGGTAGGACTTAATCTTAAATTGCCCCAAAAAGTGAGCCGGTCCAGGTATAGGAACTGAGGTACTTGGCTACCCATCACTGGGCCTGCCCAAAAACCGCATGCTTTTTCTGTCCAAATGGTGATAATTTAGTCTAAGTACATGAAGCAGGCAGTTGTCAAACAGCTTTGGGCTCAGCTCACAAAGAGCCAACCCTGTGTGTGCCAGTGACCTGCATAGCACCATCGCTGGGGGTTAAAGCCAGCGAGCAGCCCCTGGCTGGCAGCGGCCGCAGGGTCCGGGTGAGAGCCCCCACAGGTCCCTGCTCTGCACGCACGCGGCTGTGCCACCGGGACCCAGGGTCCTCATCCTTTTCTCCTGCAGAACAAGGTACCAACAGATGGTAGGAGCTTGTGCATGGCTTTCTAGAGACGTGGGCAGAAAATTGTGTAAAAGTAAGGCTTGTAAAATCTATGGTTTGTTTTTTTTTTTTTTTTCCTATCTTAAAAACATCAGGTAAGCAAATAACTGAATGCACCTGGACCTCTATGCAGACATGAACTCCAGCTACGTAATCAAACTCCTTTGAAGCTTCTGACTGTGGTGCATTGTAATTCAAATAGCGGGAGAAAGAAGGTTCCATTACCTCACATATTCATTACAGTATTAGCCTTCCAGTGCATCCACAGAAAACCACCCCTTAGTCTGATAGGCAGTCAAGTCAAATTCGTTTAAGAAAGTCAGTGCCCAGGATATGAAAATGATCTGTACAAAAATAAGGTGATTTATTTGTGTGATAGTTGTGAGTCACAAGCGGTCTGGTAGGGGCCATCACACTTACTGCATAAAGTATGGCAAGATTGAGATTTAAGATGTCAGAAATGAAACATGACACACTTCAGAACGGAGCATAAACCCAAGTAAGTAGGAACTAAATGCCGGGGCCTTTGCAGCCTTCCATTCTCCACAACTTCAGATCGTTATTATTGCTTGATACAACGAGGCCTGTCTGAGTTTGCAAAAAGGCTGAAGTTGTGCATCAAATTTACCACTCACTTTGAGTACTTTTCTATTGAGAGCATGAAACATAAGAGGCAGAGGGTTGTACTACAAATATTAGCACAGATTAAATGATCAGAAAAGAATCTAAATGTCAGTCATATCTTTCTTGAGTCAAAAAAGCACTGAAACACCTAAAGTCCCCCTTTGTATGGAAGATGAGATAGGACTTGGCCTCCACCATCTGACTTAGCTAGACTAAAGTTTATATACGGTGATGGTTAACCTAACAAGTAGCAACATGAGCCCAACAGAGATTAGTTCTACACAGAGACAGAAGGCACAATTTTTTACTTCAGAAGCCTGTTTAATCTACTGAGGGGAAAAAGCACATTTTGGGGTGGATAAAATGTAACCTCTTAGAGCTGCTTGGAAGAGTATTACACTCCGTGTTCAGAAACAGCAGGCTTCGTAATGCTCAAACTCTGATAAACAGAGCATGTGGAGAAGCAGCTAATGAAACAGAATACTTGGATAAAATTGGTTGCATCAAGAAGAGTGAAAATCTCTCAGGTTTTATGTAGCTAGTTACATTTTGAAAGACCTGTATTTCTTCAGCACTGTATTGCATGTGTACAAATACTGAACTACCATTGGATTCAGAAATGACCTGAGCAGCTGTCATCAGCACAGGAGTTCAATTTCAGCTGACAGAACACTCCTGTTACATATTAGTGCCAAGAAGGGGGCAAAATACACCCAAAAATCTTAAACAAAACCAGGGAGAACTAAGTAGTGGAGATAGACCCCCATCGACTTCAAAACCTACACAATTAAAATGGCTATTAGGATGAAGTCTGAAAAGGATTACTTGCTTGTTTCAAATGCATAATGTGTCAAACTTTCTGGCATTATATTCCATAAAGTCAAAAGGTCATTAGAAATAAGTGCAAGTTACAGTCAGTCAACACCCTCAGATGCCATACACTGTAAGCTTGAAATAAAACTTCATCCATGTTTCTAAACAGTAGTGCAGATGATGTATATACACTTTGCAAAATGTTTCTGAGAATGTTTTTTGAAATTTCTTTGCAGAGATCCTACTCTATGTAACTTACTTTGGATATGTTATATATACTGATACAGAGTGATAGGCAACCTCTAGATTGACTTGACACAAAAGCCCTTGTCATTTGTAGTTGTTAACAACTCAGATTTTAGTTGCAATTTTTGCATTTAGGTGTTTATATAAGATTATTTGTTCCCAAGTCATTCAAGAACTGTGAATTTTGATGTCTGCTGCTTCTCTTCAGCTATAAAAAATTTCTAGGCAGCAAGGGGAAAATGCTTATTGTGCATGATGCTAAAATGCCCAAGATGCACAATTTACATTAATTCCTGCTCTATGAGAATTTGTCATAACAGGAATGAATTCTAAAAGAACTTCAACCAAAACTGAATGAAACCTCATATATTTGCCAGTAAATGTAGCCTGCATTTTCATCATGCCAATTACAGCATATTGCTCCTTCTATTTTAATCCTTTCTTAATGGGCAAGCTTATCTCCCCATTATTCAGGGAACTTTCTTGTTCACGCTTCAGCAATTGCGTGACAACTGATTAACAAATCGGGGAACTACTCTTCGACTGTTCTCTTACAACAGCACAAACAGCGTTCTCAACACAGAAGATGCTGGGACCCTAATTTCTGTCTTAACTAGATTAAAGGCCATATATGGTGAACGTCAGCTAATCACCTAACGCAGTTGATGAATACACCTTTTTTTTCCCATCATAGGCCTCAAACATAGCATCTGCTGAGATACGCATGATAACACTTTACCAATCAGCCTTGGCTTAAGAGCCTATTTCCTATGCTCTTCAGGTCTGTGGTTACTATTTAATCTTCCCTACAAAAAGTATCAAATACTGGAACCGGAGATGTGACTCTCCTAGCAGGTCAGTACACGGCACTGCTGTATATGAAATATAGAGGGCAATTTCAGCTGATTTCCAGGTGGAGCGTTACAAACCATCATATACAGTCATGAGCCTCCGAACAAGAGAGGCCCAAGACTGAGCTGGCGTAAATACCAAATCACCACCTCTAGAGAAGGCGGTCACTCCAGGCCAGGGTTGGGCTCATGGGCAAGAATGAAATTAATCTAAGACACTTTAGGACACCACTTAAAGCCTAGAAGCTGCAGCGAACATACTTCAAATGCATAACCCTATTAAAATGTGTATCTCTGTAAATTTTGTGCAGCCTACCACCCGTTTGGTTAGAAGTCTTTCATAAGACTAACAGGCTCAGCTTTAGCCTGCTCCTCTTTCAGATCCAGGGCAGGTACAAGTCCTGCACTACCAGATTTCCAAACCTGCACAGTATGTGAAGAATCTCAACATATCTCCTTTAGCCACAATCATAACATTTTCTTGGAATTTTGCTTTTAACTCAGTGCAGAGTAGATGAGAGTTGATCCTCAATAATGATGTCTCTACAGGAGATTCGGAATAAATGTATACATAAATAAATGCACGCATCCACATCCATTTCCAAGGTTGCCACTTACGAGGACTGTTTGTTCATACGGTTGAGAACAAAACAATCCCCTCCTTATTTTCATCAGGAGCCCCTTAAGCACAAGCACAGAATGATTTACCTTACAGATTAATGCATAGGAAGGGACAGAAGACTTCCTATTAAATAATGTAATATTACTTCAATCATACTGCATACATAACAGACACATTAAAATAACCCTTCTCCTCACCTCTATTTTCTGGATACGTTACCTATCAGCTAGCTGTAAGGTATACATACTAGAATAAAGAATTCTGTCTGTCTTCACGACTTTTTCTGCCCTCTGACCTAACACATGCAAATACACACACAACAGACATGCACTGTATATTCATTTCAATGATGTTTCAGGCAAGGATTACAACCACTCTAAAGCAGAAAACCCACCCGAATTTTTAAAATGGAGCCTTCTCAGACCAGACTGACTCCTAACAGCCCGAGTGCCAAAACACAGCCTAACATGAATTCCATTGGTAAGAGAATGCCAAATCAAAAGATGTTACTTACATGTGTGAGTCTTCTTTGTTACAGAAATACCTGTAGAGAAGAAATGACACCAATATTAGTAAAGCAACCACTGAGTAAATTCTTTTGACACGTATTTCATCACTAAACTATTTCATTTCAGACATGCAGCATCCACTGCAAAAGAGGAATGAAAATTGTAATTATTTCTATGTTAGAGATGGGAGGATCTCCCCGAAGACTTTAACGGTATATTCTCTCCTTAGACCTCATCAATAAATGTTTCAACAGGTACTGTTTAAATGTTGTTGTTCGGAATGCATATCTACACGCTGCTGTTTTAAAACCGAAGCTGATGCAAACAGAAGACACCACCACCACTATGGAAGCTCCCTCTTATTTTCCATAGTTAAATTTTTTCCCACACTCATATTAACTACTGCACATCAGACTTCCCAGACAGAACACATTTGAGCAGTACAACAATTCATTTGCTATGTTATTAAGTTCAAGTAGTTCCTTGACTGCAAGCTGCAGCTTATGCTCATTAAAACCAAATGAACAGCTCTCTCAATACGAGTATTACTTGCCATAATTCCAAGCCAGATGCAAATATCTCCAAGCTGTTAAATACATACTTTCTGAAGTAATAAAGACGTTTTTATGCTAGACAGGCATGTGGCAGCAATTACCAACGATGGTCCAGTGCCAGTGAAATTTGAGAGGCATTTTAAAGAAAGCAACAGCGTGAACAGAACGAGGCAAAATTCATAATACCAACTAAAGATAAAATTAACTCTGTTAAATGTCATCGGAATTCATGCTTGAATACAAACAATATTGTCTCCACTTTAGTAGATAACTGGTGCTATACTCAGACCCCTCAGTATTTAAGCTTCTCTCTCCTTGGGGGGAATTTTATGTGAAGAGAAAGAGGTTACTGGAAGCAGTACAAGTATTTGAAACATTTCATTTGTGATTAAGGCCTGTAATGAAATTTTGGAATTGGAATTGTTTGGCTTGCTATTCACGAAAGACAGACAGACTTGAATCTCCTTAGCTACCCTCCTATTCCTTTAACGACCTCTTCCAAAAACAAATTACTGCGGAAAAAACAGGCTTTTATTTCAGGCTGCTTTGTTGTGGAACATCTTCGGGATGCACTTAGGTTGTAATAATTCAGAAAAACAGATACCTTATTTGCAAATTCAGAGCTAACTTCCGAAGCCAACAGTTTTCAAAGTATTCATGTTTTGGTAGATACATAAATCCACAATGTCAACCCCAAATATGCAGCTATCGAGTTCGACATAAATGTTATGAGGATTTTTTTGTATTAATTGCCCTTGTGTTGCTATTGGCCTTCTGGTTTTGAACCACTGAGCTCTACAAGTGCGAGCACTGGAACCTTTCTTCACCGTGAAAAGCTGAGAGGCTCCAGGCTTTGGGAAGAGAAGTTCCGAGCACTCCATTGAGTAATTTTGTAAGTGTAAGACACTGGGAAGCAATTTACAAAAACCAGAATACTAGAAGTTGACTATGTATGTGCACTGACTTCAATTGAAAGGTCCTGGTCCAATCCGCATGTTCCTCATGCTAGGAGTTAGGATTGGAGACTCCAACTGTAGAGCCAGAGAAAGCAATAACAACAAAAGGAAAACAAGCACAACGAAATTAAAACCTTTTTCTTACATAAGTAACTACTACAGGGGGTAACTTGATCCTCCAAATTTGTATTTTGTAAGAGCCAGCTGTCTCGGATTCTCATTGCAGTGCCGTCACTAGTGGCTGGCTCAGAGCAGGTGGGCAGGCCAGGACAGCCGTGCGTGCCAAGTGGGGGAGCGCGCCCACAGCGGCGATAGCTTGGGGCAGGAACAGGGGCAGTGAGAAACAGAGAGATCTGAAGGATCTGTGTGAAAATGCACGAAAACGACCTCATGCACTCTTTGGTACGAGTGCAAAACCCTCTCTCTCTAGGTTTTTCTGAAGGTCTGCCTTACCCTTGAATTTGAAAGTACAGCTGTCATTAGAATATTTGTTCTTCCACCAAGGAAGAGCATTTCTGCTGCTGTTTGACTTCCTGAGCGACCACTGAACAGCATGTCCAGCTCCTGACAGCCTTCATCATCACGGACTGTCCTACGGTTCCCTTGGCAGAAGGGCTGGCGCTGCCCTTGCCTATCTGGCCAGCTCCTACCATTTTAAGGATGTTTTATGGAATGGGAAATGCAGAGACAAAGGTCTTAAATCTGTACACCATTTGCAAAACTACCTCTCCCAACACTAGTGCTAATAAATGGATACATCAGTGCTCTTTCAGCATTATGGGAGCCATACGTGTACTTTTCTCCGAAAATAATGCTTTCTGTAAAATCACTTTGAACAGAAAGTGCTTATGCTGTCACTTCTGATTACTCACAGCCTCTTCACAATGGGATTTGCCACAGCACAAAACAGACTTAGCTGTATTCGCTGACTGAGGGCCTGCTTTCCCCTGATACTTGGAACAGTGATGGAAATATTAGTGCTTTTTTAAAATTTGTTTTAAATATATGAGATGAGTGGTGGGTTTTTCCAATCAGGTGTTTCCATAATAATTACTGATTACCATCTGGTAAGGCCTTTAAGCTGTTTTATTCAGATATTTTTAGATAACCTTTTAAAACAGCAGCTTGGAGGTAGGCTTTTTTGCATCTTCTTCATAATTTACACTGGTAGTTGCAGTGAAAACAGAGTCTTTTACTTTGAACTGTGGTTTTACAGTGACTAACTGCAATCTGGTGGAACAAGGATAAACGTTGCGGGTTCAACAGGATTAGATTTAAATTAATCAGGAATCTTTACTTACATTCAAACGAGTTGTGAATTTGTAAGAAGCCTTCCCTTTCACAGTGAATGTGACTAGAAAAAGTGAGCAAAAATGTACCACCATATCCAAACAGCTACTTAGGTTAGATACGTTATAACTAGTGCTTTAAATAAACGTATTAAGTATGCAACACATTGCTACATCACTACCGTCAGTTTTAATGCAGGAAGCCAATGACTTGGCTATTCAAGAAGTAGAATAATCTCCTAGAAATGAGTTTATTATGAGCGAAAAAAAAATCAGTCTCAAAACTACTTAATGTGAAAAAGGGGACTTACAAGATCTTTGGCTTTCTGTGGGCCAGTGCTAACCCCCACATGCATAGCATATAAGTTTGAATGGCTTTCCTATGAGCCACATTCTAGACGTCTTACGCAGGCAGCTTATCAGCTCTTTTGAAATCAACAGGATCTCTTGAGAAACTAATTCTGCAAGTCCAACATACATCAGTGATTTTCTTCACAAGATCAGGCATGATTAACTGGGATTGCTCTCGTTTGTAAATATTTCTGCAACTGGACCACCGGTTTAGGTAGATTTGAGTAGACACTATGTATTAAAACCCAAACTTAATACACCACTGAAAGACAAAGATCTATTTATTTTTAAAAAGCAGAGCACAAAGAACCTACTGATTCCTTTCAAAGGGTTACTTAATGTAAAATCCCATTTTAATGGGCTTCATTTCAAGATGTGATAGGCTGGAGTAATATGTGACTGCTTGCCATTACTCGCACTATCCTCAACAGCCAGCTTTCCACTCTTATTTAACAAACAAAAAAAAAATAAGGAGAGGAAGAAACAACCCGAACTTTAGTGTTGCTAATACAGAAAGACTTCCTGACTTAACCAACTAGACTTCAAAGCGAAGCAAAGGAAATGTCACGAAAATACCACAATATATCACTGCCATGGTTATCAGCGAGTGAAAGTTTCAGTATTATGGTTATCACAGAATTTATCACTTCAGCAGTGCGATTTGACATTCCTGATCAACACCAAATCTTAAACAAATTAACTTCTTAGACGTTTCATTGTTGCTATGCAATGCTCTTTGCAACAACAATTGATTTTTTAAAACGAAAATAATTCATACACCATTCCCTTTCCCCCTCCCACTAACAGTATGTAATTTGCCATGATGGGTGGTATTTACAAAAATAGCTTTCTGGACGCAATGAACTTTGAAAAGAGTATCTACCAACAGAGACAGGATATTCTTTTGCAGGCGGTTAGCCTGACTGACCTTCACTAGCCAACTTCAAATAGAGATAACAATGTCTTCAAGTACAAAAAGAGACTCAGATATTTTATACATCATAAGCTATTTCGCACAGTTGCCCATCCAAATAAAGCAGCATAATGAAACACTGCTTACTGCGCGAACCCAGATCCCTGCTGCTGTCGTACAGTTGTCAACTTCCCATATTTCAAGGGGAAAACATCCTTTGATGTACAGAAAGATAAGTAACAAGTCCCCTGTCTGGCAGCATACATTACTCTGCAAAATATCAAAGGGGGATATTCTTGAGTGCAAGAAAACTCTTCTTTGGGAGTTTGTACGGGTAAACACAGGCACCGCCGGCAAAGCTCGCAGCTCAGCTCCAGCACTGCTCTTCAGCACCATTGCCTTCCTCCTCCCCTCCCTTCAAGCCAGCATTATGGCTCTAGTGTGTTTTGGAACTTAGTCATTTTATGATGGACTGGAAATCTCGGGCAAAAAGTTAAAATTTTAAAATCTAAGCCTCCTGCCTGATGCATTGTGTAAAATTGGAAAGAAAATGTATTACAAGCTTGGATCCCACTGTGGTTCATCCTGTCACTCCACTTCTTTTTTACTCTGTCACCACACAAAGCCAGCAATTAAGGTGGAAGATTATAGGTAACACACTCAGGTGCTTGCAGAGAACCTAACAAAGCAGAATAATAGATTTCAGTGTATTCAGAAAGGAGCTCAGCCTTTTAAAAACTTTGGTAATGGTTTATGTTGAAGTCTGTAAGGATCTCTGGCTTGAAGGAATTCTGTGATCTCTGTAGGCCACTGCTTATGGTGATCAAGGTAAAAATAACATACATGCAAATACTGTAAATACAACTTAAGTGAATTTAACTAGAGAAAATGATGTTGCAGAACAGAAGAGCTGCTAATGATGCTCAGCACACATCACTGAAAGTGCTCCAAGTAATTTTAGGATTTTGTTTCAAAAATTGTTAATGGACACTAATGCTTATAGTTCATTCAAAAGAGAAATTATGTGCTAAGGTAGCAAGGATCAAGGACAACATCCACTGGGCATGGAAGAACAAGGAAATTTTCCATAATTTTGAAAGAAAAAAAAAGAAAAAAGCAGCAGCTCTTTTTGAAAAACAAAACCAAAAATCCCAAACAAAAAATGTCAAATATGATGACCATTGTTTTCTAAGGTAACATTGCAGGTTTTCCCAGACTTGTTCACAGCTTTTACTGAAAAGGAAAGAGCTCGCCATGCAAAGCAAGGGTTTTTCAGCAGGTCTAGATCACTCCTTTGTTCCCAAGTCCACAGACACATAACAGAGTCCCAGGAATCAAGATTAACCTAAATGCTCCAGTAATGAAAAAACTCAACCTTGCTCTCCTAAGATTCACAGTTGTTTCTAAATTGTACCTAAATTCTATCAGAGCATTATTCGGAGTTTTATTTTCGAGGTGTTGCTTTAGTCTTACTCCTAGAATCATGGTTATATCAGAATTAGCTACAGAAAGTTTTCCACAACACAATTGTTTTACTTTCTACTCAAACAGGGATGCAGGATATTTGAGATAAACACATTAAAACTCAATGATTTTAACAAAAAATCCACCTGCACCTGTGAAAACATGAATACAAGTGACTGTAATTATTTCAAAGATACAGAGTATTCACAAGAGAGAAAACACCACTGTCATGAATTACTTGTTGTCTGTATAGTTCTCAGTTAAAAGAATTCCCTGTTTTTCTAGATTTTTCCCAAATCAAAAATTGTTAACAGACCCCAAACTGATTTCAAACCTCCGATGCCAAAACTGCTCCAAAAGAAACAAGAATTTAAGAAACAAATTCAAGATCCAAGCATCCATGTTCAAGGCTGAGATAACAACACTGTTGTTATTATAGATGCACTTACTGTCAGCCCAAAATTAAAATACTAACTTCTCATTTGTAATTAATATTGAACAAACCATTTCCCCCTAATTAGTTACTGGGTGCTGGCATCATATGTGTCTGCTGGCACAGAGTGCTGACTTTTTTTTTTTCCTCTGATGCGAGATTAAATGCTGAAGAAGCCTGGGAAAATGACAAACAGAACTCTAAATTGTAAGATGGTGATCTTTAACCGCTTCTTCCGTCTGGTACAACCCCGCTGAAGCTCCCTCTGAACTTCAGCGTTTCTTACGTCCTCACAAACAAGCAGTGTCTTAGATTGGCAGAGGAATCTTCATTAAATAGACCTTACATTCTTACATGGCAAAGGTCTCCAGAGAACAAAGAGCCAGAGAGCAGGTTAAACATCCGTCCCACATTTATACCGTATTTCTCATACTAAAAGTCAAAGATAGTTCAGAACTGCATGTAAGAGTATATTTCCAGCAAGGGTCTTTATAGGAAAACCACGAATTAGCTTTGTTTTAACGACTACCAGTTACACAACTGGCACAACAAATCACAAAGGATTTAAAAATAGCCTTGCAGAGCAACAGTTACATTATCAGAATCCAGCTAAATGTACGGAGTTGCATAAAGCTGAACAAGCTCTTCCAGTTCTTGAAATAGACTACGAAGTGTAAAGGAAACCAAACATTTCTCCAAAACCGTCACAGATTTTCTTAGCATTGTATATTTACTTAGACTGTGAGCCTTATTGCAACCCACCGTTTTACACGGCTTTAACAGCAACGGGAGAACATTGCCAGAGTAGGGCAGACGGCACCCCCATACACGCTGCACGTTTCCCCCGTCCATCCCCAGTTCCACCTTCTTTCTGCCTACTATGATCTTGGACAAAGAACTGATCCCAGCAGATGTGAACCATCAAATGAGTAGCACCACATCTGCAAACTCCCTGCTTGTTGCCATGAGGAAGAGTCCAACAGCACTGTCTGTAAAAGCAGCAAGTTTGGTGGATGCATGTGCCCACCTGTGTGTGCTGGACACCCCACAGCCCGCCCCATTGCACAGGCTCTCGTCCTCCGCTTGAAGCATGAAGTTACATTTCACTTGGCTCCTCTCCCAGACCTACCGTATCAGGCACTTCATCCCAAGAACACTTTGGAAGTAATTTCAAAGCAACATTTTACTTAAACGTCGCCCTCTCCATTCTCGCACAAGGCTTTCAGAATGCCTTGTTCAAGACTGCTGGCAACTTAACATCTAAAAGCATGAGCCGGGCCTCAAAGAGTTCATTGTATTTTCATAAAATTCAGAAAATTATTGAATTACAAATAAAAATGGAGGGTGGGAGCTATCTTCCTGTATGTTAACTCAGCCGTTTTCAGCCTTTTCTCCAGGTACGTGGAAATCTAACTGTCCATAGAGCAAAACTGCAGCCCTCAGAGAGAGGCCCAGGCACTGAGATATTGGCTGAGCCAGCAACCACAAGGCCGCTGTGGTCCTGGTGACACCCGTTCTCACCCTCGCTCTGAGCCGGTCCGGCAAGATGGGAGATAAGAGAAGCCTCAGTGCCCCAATTCTGTGCCTTCAGGTAGCTAGAACTACCATGGGAACATCTTCACACAGGTGGCCGAACATCTTCCATATACGTACATCAAACCAAAATGAAACACAACGGAACAACTAGCAAATGTGTAGCTGTCGTCCTTGATACTGACATTTCATGCATTATTTAAGAATATTGCAAAGTTAAATACACTGGATTATGATTTAAAAATCATCTGATGGATACTCTTACATAAGGGAAGGGAAAATAATGGGTTTCTATTTAGGGTTTCTATTTCTATTTCTATTTTCTTCTTATTCTACCCTATAATATCTTTCAATAAAATCTGTTGCATTTAAGAATATAACCATTTATCTTCTGTGCTCTCACTGCCACTACAGGAGACAACCAATGAAATCCTCTCAACATTTCTATGACCAGAAAAAAAAAAATGTTCATGAGATGTCCATAAACAGAATGTGATCATAAAACTCTGGAAGCTGTATACGTCCATAAAATACAACAAAACACGACCAAAACGATAAATACAGTTCCTTAATTCATGAGTTACTGATCCACTCAGTTTTCTGAAATCTCGTACAGTGAATGTTGGTGCTGCAGCGGGCTACTCCCTTTTACATACAGTGTTCGCATCTACAAAATTAATCATTTAAGATTTAGGCCTCCAACAATCAGGAATACAAGTAACAAATATTTACCAGTCACAGTACCCAGTCTTGTTGCGCATTAAGCCTTTCATAGCATATTGTACCATACACTGTTTGATATGGCAGAATCTACTTGAAATAGCATTAATACGTCACATAAGCTACTCCAAAGTTTACAGAATGGAAGTACATTCTGGAAAACAGCCTCCTGCACCAGCTACACACTTCTCAGCCAGCTGCCCTTTCTGTAGCTTATGTTCTGGTCTAATTACACCTTTCTACAACAAGTTGAATTTCCACGCTCATCAGTAAAAGAGAGAACCACTTCCAAGTATTCACATATTGAAAACCAAGTAATTCTTTTGCATGGCCAAATGGAAATGCTACTTGGTTTTGCCCCTTGAAGCCAGTGGCAACTGTATATGGCAGCCAATTTCTTGCAAATGGAAGCCTCAAAGAAACCCAGTATTAGAGCAACAAGTATGCTTGTAATGCACGTCAAAACAAAATCTCAGCTTCATCGAGTTTCATCTGCTGGATAAAATGAGGGCAACGGACAAAGATTATTATTAGTATTGCAAAGATGCCAATGCAAAGAGCACCTCGCTACTACGTTTTGCTTGTACCACATTCCAACACACCTTCCAAGAGGTTCCTGCTGCCCTGATACAAACACTGCTTGGCCAACTCTGTGATGACGGTCACTTCTATCAAAGAACAGGTGCCTCCACGGCTGATACAAATGTCCAAGTCTGATGACAGCGGAAAGGAGCTGGCCAGGTTGTAAAATTGGGATGAAAAAGGATATAGGAAAGTTACAAAGTAATTGGAACTTGCTATATATTTTACTCGAAAGATGGCATTTTGATTAGCACAATGCCCCCTGATACAACACAGATAAGGTTTCTCTGCTGAGCTGGAGGAAACGGCGCACGGAAGGACACTATCAAGTGATTTATCAACCCCATTTGCTCTGACATACAAGTCGCTCTGGGAGATCTCTGATCCAAATATAGACACAATAAAGCCCAGGGTAACTTTTGGGAACAAGCAGGAATATCACACAAGGTGATATGCTTGTGAGCTATAAGCACTTTCTTTTTGGTCAATTCCTTTTCAAGCTTAGAATCAACCTGTACGATTGCACTTTACTGAGTAACTTCTGTGACTGGCTATAGCTAAAGCTGCAATGTTTGCAAAGATGCGAGGAATTTAGTCAAAACAATGTGACAATTACACTAAGATTTATCCCACACCAAAAAGCAGGTGACCTACCATAGGTACTTTTTGTGTTTTCCTTGGCGTTACTGGGTTGGCTTTTCGGCAGTACTTCATTCCGTGAAGCTAGTATTGATACATCCTCAAGACCCAAACACTATCTGCAGTTTACAGACAAAGAAACAGAAACTAAGCAGTTACATTACTGCAAGTCGCGTATTTATGAACTGGGTTGCCAGGCTCATAGCAGCGATCTTAATTCAAAACCTCGGCAAGCAGGGTTTTCTCACTGCGTCTTTCACAATCAGTTCATGACTTCATCAAGACGACTGAGGTATCACAAGATAAGCAGTACAGTGTGTCCAAGGACCAGAATTTTTATGCTGTGTCTTATACTGTAACCCACATACATTTTAGAAATGAAATTTGGGCCTCCATTCTAAAAGTAGTTCATGTAATAACGTGCTAAGGTCACATTATAATATGTAAATGTCTTAAGATCTCATCATAAATACACAAAACCCCAAACATTTCCTAAGGGTTTTTCAAATCATCCTGTATTACTGAATAGATAATTCCACACAAACTACAGAGAATTCAGTGTTGTTTTGTAGATTGTACAGGATTTCAAACGTCAGCTGTCTCATAAGGTATTATTTCTCTGCCATGCAAGCCCTTTCAATATCACGAAGGAAGCCTATTAGGCTGAATTCCTTGTTTCGCCCCAATGACTTCCATCAACTTAACACCTTGAATGAGTTTGGCCTTTTGTGCATCAAATGAAGCAAGTTTTGGATATCAGGTTCTTACTATAACTGAAGGATTATTTTAAGTTTAATTAAAAGGTCATCAATACTTTTAATAGAGAGCATATTTTCTTTCCTCAGTTGTTCTGTGAGGTATTTATAAGGTAGTGGTTTTGATCCATAAAAATTGATTCCTTACACATCACCTATCCTAACTGAATACTTTAGCTGCGATGTGCTGGTACATTTGCCTTTCCGCACTCTTTTGAGACTGACTGTTGCAAAAATCACATTTTTTCAAGCAGTCTCCCATCGTGGTAACTTTTTCCTTTTTTATTGCAAAATATACTGAGGTTGAATCTCAACTTTTCATTGCTTTGCTCTCCTGAGGAAAAGAAATAAGATTCTATTATGTCGTCTTCATCAGCTTCGATGAATGAGGGGGAAGTAGGGAGAGGGAAGGGTTTGTGCTAGAAGTTAATGCAAAATTTGAGACTTGAATATAGCACAAGTAGCACTTCAACACTTCAGACTCCTTCAGTGCCGAGACCCCTGGAGAGTTGATTTTAAATCACTAAACTTATTTCAGGAAAGGGGAGAACACTCTGGAGAAAAGTCTGTCGACTCCAGCAAAATTAATAAACTGGCTGCTCCTGATGTGAACTACATTTCTTGACAGGAGTTTGACGAATTTCTAATTCCTTCTTAGCTTGCTTGTGAATACTGCACTTGTTGCTCCCTTTTAACAGTTATTTAATACTACAGCACAATAGAAGTGATATAAATTGCCAAGTTTCATTCACCTTGCACTTGCAGTGACCGTTAAAACTGACAAAGGAAACCTATGACCCTCCTCACCATCTGCCAAAAAGGACATCCTACTCTTTCCTCATTTACGATGTTCATATACAGGAAAAAAAAAAAAAAGTTTAATGCCCAGCTAGATAATTTTTGTTTAAAAAAATCAGAATTTATCTGAGATTCGTTTGAATTTATTAAGAGTCCATAGCATTACGCATTTTGTACTAAAGACAGGGGCTGGTGCCTTGTCTTATATATGCTACATATCTAAAAAGAATTAGTGAAATTTCTTTTTCATCTAACTGCATTTATCTAGCAGAATACACCCCAAATTTGGTTGGACACCCACTTCTCAGAGTTTTTCTTTCCTCCTTCCTTTCAAAGACCATTGCCGGTTCCGCTCCCATGTGTTTAGGATGCCAGCTGCTTTGCAGTGCTCCCTGCAGTGCTGGGATGGCTGGTGATGCACAGTACAGGCCAAATCTTAGCAGATTCCGATACTTAGGGACTAATGGAGAAGCTTAATTCCTTTACAGAGACGACTATGTTCCAGAATTCAAATGCAGCTCATGCTATATTTATGTTTTAAGAAACAGAATAGCGTGTTAACATCCCCTTGACCTAAAGTATATTTTAGAATTTCTATAAGAAAAATGCTTATGAGGTATCTGAAGTACAATAAAGAAAGCCATAAAACAAATTAGAAAGGAGTCCATTTGCTTTTTACAGCATATACTAAAAAGTGCCGTTTACCATCTCAGGAAGACACGTCAAAAAGGACACACTGAACCAATGCCCCAAAATGACAGTTACTTTGCACCACAAAGGCCCTTTTTGTTACTGTAAGATAAGGCTTTGTTTGCTTTATCTATTCAATTATAGAGCACAGATACTCTCCCAATGTATTTTTCACTTACATTAGAGCTCTGGTATGCCTGTAGTTGTATGGCAAAGTTAATATGCTCTGCATGATCCTGCACCTAGGAGCACCCTTCTTAATGGCAGGAAAGATCTTCCATTAGGAGATCAGCAGTTTCCCTTAAAAGCTCTACTCAAAAGTAGGAAAATACTCGCTGTGGATAAAGAAGGGGAGGAAAAAGCATGTTATATTAAGAAGTGTGTAAGCCCCAAGCAAAAATCCTGCTTCCACCACATGTTTCAGACTGACTCTAGCCTTTTCTTACCCCCCTCTGTGCACTGAATTCATGGAAGCTATCAGTGTCATGTATCTCTCGACTTATGTTTAAGTCTGTGGGAAGAGACCCATTTCTACGACTTCAGCGAATGGATATGATTGACACAGCACGGTTGAACCTGCCAGGCTGAAATTATGTAGTTAAGATTTCAGCCTTATGCTCTAGGACTTGAGGGACCTGCACTCACATTCTGGTTTTGCCATCAATTCCTCCCATGACTGCGCAAAATCCACATAATTTCTATGTATTTTGATCTCCTACCAACAAAACAGGTAAATTCAGCCTGTTTCTTCCTCTCTTTGCCTTGTCAGTTTGTATGATAATCTTTTCAGGATGGGTCCTGATTCTTAAGTTTGAATGAACTGTATTCATTGCTGCTTCTCAACTATTGAAAATATTCTCCAGAGGTCAAAATAACTGAGGACCATAAAGAAAAGATTTTATTTTTGGAAAAGAGAGAAACTTCTGTACTTTATATCACCATTGACAGCACCTACCAGAAACTGTTACTATCTCTAACCGCATTCAGGCAGCAAAATGCTTTCCTTAAACTTTCTGCTCCCTGCAGACAACGCTTCCCTCAGGAATACAGCAAGAGCTTTTACAAATGCTTGGATGCAATATGAAACTGTGAAGCAGAGAAAAAAAAAAAAAGGCATGAAAATATCCAAATAATCCCACATTAGTTATTCTCAGGGCTCCAGGGAAATTAAACAAGGGTGGGAAAAAGGCACAACCTGACTCTTTTACATAAACAGCTCAAATTTACAGCATTAGCAATTGAAGCTCAAGACAAGAAAATTGAGCACTGGTCTGTAAATTCATTTTAATGACATCACTGCCAGGATTATCCTTTTGGAGATGGCTTGTGTAGGGGGCTGGGAGGAGAAGGCAAGGGATTGAGGAAGGGAGATTTGATTATGTTTGAGCTATTTCAATTTGAGGATGCTCTTAACTGACAAAATAGAAAGCATCTTATCTGAGAAGGATTTTGCTCAGCTGCTTTAAAAATCCTCCACACATACAGAAAGTCAGCACATTCCCTGCAGGATCAATTGGCTTGACAAACTCTAGACACCCTCTATACCATCTTAAAAATATATATATGTATTTCCATGTAAAAACTTTCTCCAGGCTAAAGCATGACATGCAAGGGTTTGTCCTGGGGCAATTAAAAAAGAACTTTTTATAAGTAAATTTCGTGCTTGCAAAAGTTGCTGCATTGACAACACTCGATACCGAAGGGTTCTCTTTAATCCAAGCTGCAGCCAGGCAAACGGCTCCTCCGCCACTGCTGTACCCCGCAGCAGGTGAACTAGATCTGAACCAGGGGGTGAGAGCGAGCTCTGCTCTTCAGGCTCATCCATCAGGAAATCTTACTTTTAACTCATGAGCTCTCTCACTGACTTAAAGAAAATGCTCATCCAAATACCTGAAGAGCCTGAATGACCTCCTACACTTGAAGCAGTGAAGCATCAGTCTCTGCCGAAAGGGCCAAGGCGACTGCCAGCCGTAGTCAACAAAAGCTCTGAATGGAGCTCTTTGGCACACAGGTGAAGAGGCAGTAAGGAAATGATACCCGTGTCAGAAGACTTCTCGGATTCCCTCGGATTCCACCCAGTTTATCTAAGATATTGCCTAACAGGAGACAACTTCAACACAGCTATTCCTCTTGAAAATGATACAGAATAATATTTTTAACCTTTTTGTCTAAGATTATACTTTTTGCATTGAATTTATTACTGTATTTGCACAACACACATCTATACAATTATCCCTAAACAGCAGTGATATCCATAGAATTATTCCTAAAAACGCAACCTATAGAAAGAATATCATTTTAGAAAAGCTCGCGGTTTTAAAAATCTAAAATTACAGATGATCATCCTTACAAGCAGGTTTACCATCCTTTGCAGAACACAGAAAATGTGGCAACTAAAAGAAAGAAGTGCGGCTGGCTGAAATGACCCTTTGCTGGAGAGCAGGGGCGGCACTGCCAACCCGCAGCAGGTCCTGGCAGCAGGAGGAGCCCTGGCAGCTCCTGGCTGGGTCACCAGCCGGGGCAGCTCAGCACCACCGATTCCCAGGCTGATCACATCTCCACAGCATGGAATCAGCCACGCTCACCCGCATCACCTACCCCAGAGCTGCTACAGCACCGCATGGCACATAGGGATTGCAACTTATCTTAACTTCAGGCACCTAATTAAGGTGCCTAGAGTTCCTATCATCTTCACTCAGACAATACAGTTCTACACAGGTAGAGAATGAGAATGCTCCCTCTATACATCAACTAAGGGATAAAAGTTAAAGGTTCACTTCCCACTCTCTATTTGTTTCTGAGAAAATTTAAGTTGCTGCTACTGTGCATACTTAGTACAACCAGCCTAGCATTCTCTCTTACACTTGTCTGCTATCACATTTGGAACCAACTAATGAAACAGGCAGAGGGCTGGTTTTTTTAAACTGCTTTCGAAGAGGACTTCCCAGTTGAGGCATTCCACCACACACTTCACATGCAAACAAAGCTCCCATTAACTTCAACATGACCAGCATGGGATGGAACACTGTACCTTGAGCTGCCAGGTAAGAACTATGGAGCTTAGCATGTGCCTTAAGCAAGACAGCATGGTTTATCACGCTCGTTTTTGAGATAATACAGCCTGCCTGTAACAAACACTTCTGGGTCCAGTGTCTTTATTAGTTAATGCATGTAATAAACTGAACTAAAAACTGTAGGATGAGCTCTGCTAAAAAGAAATTCATTGCTCATGGTCATTAGACTTATATCAAGGCTATTGTATGCATTAAAAAATGATGGAATGTCTCCAAGCGGCTCTTGCATTCTGCAGTCTTAAACATGAGAGCTGGTTGCCTTAGGAATGACTTTTTAAGAGATATTACTATGGCACTGTCTCACCACAATGCAGAAAACTGGATGGACTTAGTTCAATATTTTCTTGAGATCCAAATATGTATCCTAACCCAAGTATCCCCAGGAAGATGTGCACCCAGCGTTAAGGAATCAGAAATCCAGGAAAACTACTGCCTAAGACACTTCATGTAAAAAATAACACATTGCTTTGTAACATCAGTAGCACTGCATAGATGCAACCAAGAGTAGTACTGGAATCAAAAGATAAGGACACAGGAGAGACAACTGAAGGAAGAAAAAAGTAATTTGTGCAAATTTTGAAAGTAAGACTCCACTAACAAATAGCTAAAAACACTGGAGAAATTCTCCAAGCACTTTCTGTGACGATTCCATAAAGGAATTAAATGCTTCCGTGCCTGTTTTCATTTGTGCACAGAGAACAGATATTTGCATATGCAGCTAAATGTCTATGTGTAAATAGCTGGCTATGCATCTCCCCATACAGATGGGCGATATTGTCAATACATCTAAGGCAAGGATTTTGAAAGTGTCCTTGAGCCAGGTATTCAACCTCTGTTCCCCATCTGCATTACAGGGACAATATTGCCTCACAGGGATTCTATGGGTAAGGATAAATAGGATTAAGTTTGAAAGGTGCTAATACATCCCAGAAAGCTCATATAAATATATCCCGGTAGTTTGCTGATAATATCATCACAGGAACAACATTCAGTTATCTGACAGATACTCAACGATAGTACTGGCTACGCACTGGTTTTTGTTGCTTTTGTTGGTGGTGGTTTTGTGCGTGTGTTTTTTAGTTTGGTGGTGGTGGTGGTTTTGGCTTTTTCATTTTCCAGTCAAACTCCTGGCAAACATGATGAAAAATGTTGATATGGCAAAGCGGAGTTCAGAAAAAACCCTTCAAAATCCTACAAGATTTACCTACAAAATTTACCTTTACCTAACCTGAATTGCCACGCTCAGCAGGGGTCAGACAAGGAATTTGTTACTATGTGGAAAGAGTCTCTTCTGGACACGCTGAAAATGAGCAGTATTCATTACTAAAAATCATACATAAGTTGTATAAATATTTACTGAACTGAAAGAACATGTTGGCCAATGTTTTCCACAGATCAGTGGAAGGGAGTCTCTAATTAACGAAACCAAAGCTGTAGGGTTTTACTAGGCACTTAAGACCAGTTTTAGAAGCTCAACGCAAATGCCATAAGTTCAAACAGTAGGGTCTATTAAGTCCTAGTGCACTCTTGCTCTCGGCTGACTGCTTGCAAACTGTGAAGAGGATTAAGGTGGATGGGATCATTGCCAACTCAAAGCTGTTAAATGGCTGCATTACAAAAAAAAGCTCCATAACTCACTGTTGTTGAATATCTTTCCCACAAAATTCTCAGCCACTGGAAAGATAAATAGGGAGGAGGAAAGGCTACTTTTTTATTTTCTTTTTTTTTTTAATTAAAGTGCATTTACTGCACTGACAACAGCAGGATCACAACCACCTGACCCACTGGATACAAATAATAACTGGAAAAAACAACCCAATAATTAATGACCAAGTCTATGTGCATTCCATTAAGTACAAACAGCTGTCATAAACATCTTAATTTAAAGAGCTGCTGGATAGGGAATTATAGCACTGTAAAAAGCTGCTTCTTTCTGCTGCTCCACAGAACTGGAACATATCAAGGCTTTAAATTTTTAAACATGGCTTTCATGTTCTTTGGTGCACAAAAAAAATATCTCTGAAAAATCAGCTTGCTAAAAGATTCATCTAGCAGCTTCCTACCTTTCTTTCTCTTTGGAATGCTTCCATACACCAGAGGGTCATTCTGTTTATTAAGGTTTTTAATAATTTTTTAAAATTGTTTAAACAGTAGATTAACTTAACCTTATGCAGAAGGATACTCTTCCTCTTTACACCCAGAATATAAGCAAATCATCTTGCTAAAATATCGCATCTTCTGTTAAATTGGACAAACCTCAAGGTCTGCCCAACTTTTTCTTACTGATACCAATGTTATTGTAATTAAGATGTGCAATATTTGAAAGGCAGAAATGCTGCCCACTTCTCATACCCAGGGTGGAGCCAGAGCAAATTTAGAGCAGGAGAACAGGTACAGGTACAAGTTGTTATCAAAGGAACAAAAGAATTTTGTGCATGCCCAAACCTTCTCAGAATGTCAGCCCACTGCTGTCTGCTCATAGTATACAGCATTTTTGAGATGAACAGATCCTGGCACAACTGCCTCCTCTATTCAGAAAAGCCACTTTATTTGACACACCATATTTGAACATGTGGGGTTTTTTATTGCCTCCTCTTGCCAGTAAAGAATGACTAATAACTGTAATTTGTAATTTCCCAGCTTTTGTGGTTTCTGTTTTAAGCAGCGTTCCTTATCTTTTGTGAGTTTCAATTTGGGGAAAATTGTCTTTTATACTTTTTTTTTCCCCATTTCATGTCAAGTTAACACCTTCTGGGTCCTAACTGCAGTGTAGGTGACAAGTACACCGCCAAACACCACAGTATAGACTTTTGTTTGTTTTGATAAGGCTGCAAACAGCCCAGGTATCAGAAACATTATCTGCCTGTGTTGGTCAAGCAAAGCATGCTGGAATTGAACTATTTCTCAAATTCTGAGGCTGAGCCCCGAAGACAGGTACCAACAACAGGAAGCAGCACTTCCCCCAAGAAAGGCTTTTCTTTTCAAAAGCACACACTCTGCAGTGTCCCGCCAAAAGGAACACTCGGTATTCAGTCCTGGCATACATTAACTCCTTCTTTTTAGACGCACAACCAGCAGCTGACTCAGGCCTTTGAAGGCCTCGAACCCCACCTCCCTTCCAAGCTGTAACTTGGCTCCTCCGCTGCACAAGGCCTGGAGGCCAGGCAGGGACAGGCCAGCTCCAGGGAGACGCTGGGCCCAGCCTGCCCTGCCCTCATGCCCTCTGCACACATCACTGGAGACAAGGCCCACGAAGGACCTGTTTTCCCGTGAAATGCTGATTTTTTTTTGAACTATGTCTTAGAAGACAAATGACTATGTATGTGCTCCCTTCCAATACTCCTCAAGCCTCATAAAGCTCCACTACACATCGTTTATTAAACAACAAACTAGAAAGCATGAAAAACACTTGAGTTACACCAGTATATCAGGGAAGAAATTAAAAGTACAGATTTTAAGGAATATAGGCCAATCACCACATTTTCACAACTCTTTCAAGTCCAGAAGGTGGGAGTTAAAATGTTTCGATTGAAAAAAACCCAAAACAAAACAACACACAAACTAACACAGAAAACCCCCTTAACCAAACCTCCACACTTTACAAAATGGTTTAATTGATTTTCTTCATGAGCATCTTCTCAAAGGACAGCAAAAGGCCAGTTTCTTACTGAATCAGAGCCTGGCAAGACATGAGCTGCCACACAGGCCATCGGGCCTTAGAACACAGCGCAGAAAGGCAGGCCCAGCTTGCAGAGCGGCCTCGGCACGCAGCCCCGGTGGGTATCTACACCCGGGTGTTCGAGTTGGCCCCTCGGCCACCCACACCACCAAACGCTCCTGTGCGAGTGGTGATTCAGTTACCTCACTCGCCCAACTCCGAAATTCAGCCACAGAAGAACACCCCTCCCACCCTCACCCCTTTCTCAGGCGTCGCGGATGTGATTCACACAGTAAACTTAAACCCATGGTCAGGCCTGGCTATCAAAGACTGTATATGCATAGTCTAAACCTAACCTCTAATTCTGTCAGATTTGCATGATAAAATGTAGCTGTATTCCAGATCAAGAGAACCTCTATCTGTTCACAATCTCGTGAGAAAATAAAACCTAGGGTTCTGGTTAACAGAGAATAAAAAGAATAACGTCTTAAAACGATGGGACTATCTACTGTTTCCCTATTTTTGCTAATAAAAATGCAGAATTTAAGTAGTGCTTTTGTTTCCATATGTCCTTTTTCTTGCTCTTTCGCTGTAGGTGGTTTTTGTAAGTAGGAAAAACGGAAATGGCAATCGGTTATTTAGGAATCCAGGAGAGAATCCAGTAAAGCAAGGCAAGGGCATCCTAGACCCAAGAAACACAAGCTGCAAGCTCTGAACACACAGCTGTTTCATCTCGAAAGCAAGTTGCCCATGTATTCCAGGAACAACACGCAGTTTGTTCCTTTTCCTTCTTTCGGTTTCAAAAACATAACGCAAACCGACCAAACGTACTATGTCATTCTGAGACAGAACCAAGGAGAGGTAGGGTGAGCAATGGAGCTAAACTTAGACTGCAGGTAAAGAGCGATCCAGGACTTCAGAGTTCAACTGCCTCTAACTGTGATGTGCCAATAGAGAGTTTTTATAGCCTACCAGTGCCATTGCCAAGCTACTAATTCTCAGCGCTCCCCAGATCTCTGCTGAGATGCAGCACTGGGAAACTTCCCAGCAGTCTTCCTACTTAGGCTTCCAGGTTCGACAGCCTGAAAAACTGGTCTTTTTGTTCTAAAACACTTCAAAATGACTTACAGACACCCAGGAATGTTTTAAGTCAGGCATTCAATGACTTATACCAAATATGTGTTGTCATTCTCAGAGCAACGAGACACAACAATTCTATTGGTATGGAAGTGCTAGGCTAAAA
>VWYH01009684.1:981211-1062666 GCA_013399365.1 Pampusana beccarii
AAAAAAAAAAAAAAAAAAAAAAAGAAAAGAAAATTGCAAAAGCAATTTCTTTCTCCAAAAAATGTATCACATATCAAAAGACAAAAAGACACAGTAACATACACCTATTCTCATTCCAAAAATTATTAGTCTTAACTTCTAACACTTTTTCTAAAATATCATCAGTATCATCTTCCAAGCAGAAAAGTGACTCCGTGTTGCTGCTTCTATCTTTGGCTAGGATTGCTTTCTTCAGAACCATTCAACACCAACACCTCACCTAATACTACTTCATACAGAAATTAAGAGCTGTTTGCTCCTGGTTTATCTTCTTCAGATGAGCTTAGATGAACTCCTTCACATTGGGATAAAATACGGAGTGATGAAGTATTCTCGCATCCAGCTCTCCAAACACGTAAAACAATAGATGCTTTTGAATTGGACTTTAATTTCTCCTCTCCTGGCCCCACCCTGTATGTCTAATAACACGTGGCTTTACTAATATATGCTCGATATTCTTCTCTACCAACAATGAAAAGCATACAGACCTCAGCATCCCTGGAAAACATAGAACAAAACAACATCCCTACTTCAGAAAACAAAGAATCGCTTCCCCCTTTCATCATATAGCTCAGCTCCAGGTATCTATGATGTACTGCACACTCAATTCCATGCAAGCACTGCAGAAGATGATAAAGCAATCACAGTTCATTTACTGCTACTTAACTGGGTTTTCACATCTAATCCCTTTTGAGTCTCACTTTTTAAAATGACAATGGGTAAGGAAATTTTTGACCAGTATTCGACACAAGTTAACACGAAGTAGAAAACTCTCTCTTAGAAGTTCTATCTGGTTCACTATACTCTCTACCAATGCTAAGGAGCCTGTTTTAATGCCACCACAGTAGCACCACTGTGCTCAAATGTCACCTGTGTGACCACTTAAATGATTCAGTTTGGCAAAATACCTGCATAGAAACACATCAGAAACTGCCTTTGTACAAAGGCTGCACCAAATGTTTCAGTGAAAGTCTTACAACAGTCTTTGTTATAAAGACAGTCTAAATATTTCATCTATTTACAAATCTCCCATCAGCTGCAGAGCTGCATCCGGGATGCATTGAGAACGTGTAATTCAGTTCACTTGCATTCCTGGCAGACTGGAAAACAATGACCTTTCCATTAAGCATCGAAATGCTAATCATCCTAAAGAGAAAACTTACCATATTAAAACTTAACATAAACAGAAAGATCTACACACGATGCTTTTGTTCAACAGATATCGAGGAAGGGATATTGTCTGAGGAGACGGGAACCTTGACTTGCTCAATTCAACACGTTTCAAGCAAACCCCAAGTGCAGACAATAACTATCAATACTAGAGCCTATTGGTTACAAACAGGGTAATTGTAAACAGACCACATTTCACTTCCCTTGTTTATGCATTCATGTTTGCATAGAAATGTTACGACCAGTTATTGGCCAAGTAAAAACAGGACCTCACTCTTCTTGCACGACTGAAATGAAATGTGAGTTTATTTAAGCTTTGAAGAATAGATAATGGGTAGCATCTTACAGAGCGTCTCAAACTACCACAGCTCCAGCCTAAACCTCATGCCTGAAATAGCCATGAATTTACAAAACAGGGATGGATGTCTCTGCTAGACTTGAGTAAAGGACATTAAAGAAAACAAGCAAGATGTACTTAGTTTAAATAACAGTCTGCACTTCGTATTTTGAGGTACCCTCACACATTGGTTTTATACTGTACAGTGCGTAATCTTAACTGGAAGGCTGAGATCAGGAACTAACAACATCTGATTGCCCAGGTACCAGATACGTGCTTTCCCAGAGCGAAGTTACAAAAAAATTTTAGCTCTAAGAGAAACACACACAATAGGTACGTTTGTTGAGCAACAAACTACAATTTATTAGTCCATTTTCAAGAAAAACAAAAAGGAAACAATCTTTGTTTCCCATGGGATCCAAAACAGACTAAAGTGTTAGATCCTGCTGTCCTCCTAGGGATTCCAAAGAAGAAAGTAACTGTATATCCAATGCACTCCCTGGAAAAAATCTCAGCCTATGGCTCTTTAAGGTAATAAAAACTTAAAAAAGAATATTCTGAAAATCATATTAAAGGGTAATCGATGGTAGCCTAATTCTCACAGTTAAAGCACTGAAGCAGCCTTGGAAATATCAAAGATCCACTAGATCTTATCTTGCCAAACTGCAAAATACATTCCAAGGAAGTTCTTTTTCCTGCCTCTGCTCATCCTCATGCAGATGGGCTCCTGACAGCCCCTCAGAGGCTGCTTCGGGACAGGAAAAAAGCTGCACCACACCCAACTCCAGGGACGCCGCAGAGTGCCCCTGTGGTTTGCGGAGCTCTCACAGGAAAGAATTGCTTGGCACTCGGTAAGTAAGAGGTTAATAGCCTATATAAAAAACCACCTCTAACAAAAATGTTATTTCAATTGTATTACATTTAGGAGCCCTGAGGGTCATGGGGTAGATAATCAAAAAGGACAAGGAGGAAATTAAAAAAGGGAAGAAGGCAATCAAAAAGGGCATTTAGAAGGACCCATAATCCTCCATAGGAAGAATACTAATTATACTACTGCATCATCTTATAATTAACCCTGATCTAAATTTTTTTTTTTTTAGCTGTAATAACTTTCACATGTACAATGATTTGATTGCTAATTCTTGCCAGTCTTTCTTGAACAGTTATTTTCATTTTGGTAGCTACTTTTACATAGCACTTTAACTCCCATTTATAAGGAAATCAGACAAAATATTTAGATATTTGAATTATTGTGTCACAGTCATTCTGATTAACCCATTGGTTTCCTTTTATTCTGACAGTGCTGGGTGGGACACGCTTCTTTCCCCAAAAGTCTCTTCTATTTAGGAGAGAAAGTAATCTCCAATACAAATCAGCGTGTTGCACTCCAGCAGTCAAACTTGGCCATGTGCCTTTGAGATGACTTCCATCTGTATTTCATATTTCATTTAATAAATGTGGGATATTATTGCAGCCAGCAAACTAAATTCTCAACATACCTTCATTCCATAGCAGACCCCTGCTCGGGCTCACCTGCATTCCTGGGTAACTGGGCACACATTGCTATGATATTTCTAATGACTTACAAATGAGTCTGAGTTTTTGCCAAGCTGCAGAAAATAAGCAAGTCCCAAAAGAAGGTGCTTTCCCTTGGATGAAGGCTAGTCATTGATGAACGAGGCCAAAATTCACTTGCAAACTAACCTGAGATGTTGGCACATGCAATGATCTCACAAGAAAATCTGGCAGTTAGACTGTCTAAAAAGTGGGCTCCACAACCAGTCTGGAGGAATTAAGAAGATACAGAAATAAGCCTGTGTGAAGTCTGCCCTCAAAAGAAGGCATCTACAGATGTCACTTATTTTTTGCCCTGGTCTTTTGGATTCATTCTAGCCATACATTCTCTCTGTAGATACAGGAGCGGACGTGCTCCCCTCTTATATTCAGATATATGAACAAGCATACATAACAGAAATGACTTCTAAATGAATCTTTGTGGTGTGATACGAAGGTATCCTCTTCTTTGCTATACATCCTTCATGTATCTGTAATGCGCCCTGTGTTAGTTCTTACTGGTCACTAGATTCTCAGATAATTAACGTTTTGAGAGCGTTATTCCCAAGTCAGGGCCAACCTCAGGACGGTAGTCTCTAAGGCTTCCTCCATATCAGGTGTTGTGGGAAGAAGCGGTATGTTTTTTAATATTTTAACAACCACCTTACTTGAGAAAGATAGGTCCTGAGGGTTTTGGCTTACACCACATGGGAAACACCACCTTCACAGAAGCCTGGAGACTACACTGTGCGGTCAGCAGCATGTGCTCTCTGGACAAACACATTACTCCTCTGGAGAAAACAGAAGAACAGAAAAACAAACCAACCAACCCTCACAAAACCCAAACCAAAAGGCAATTTCTGTGATGAATACTAATCTCCTTCTGATTAGCCGAAGAAAGTATTACTGCCACAGGAAGAATTTAACCCCGATTAAAAGGCAAACCCTGAACTTTACTTGTTAAATAACAGACTTTAGTCCTGCATCAAGAAATACTGTCTAAGTATGGTAACAGTTTGCAGAGAGCAAATAATGTCAAGATTTCTTCCTGTATCAGTTAAGACACCTGCATAAGAACCTGGGAACGAGGAATGCCACCCTCCTTGGAAAATGAATGAGATCCTAAACTGTGAGTAGACCTGACTGAAAATCTCAATGCTTTTTCTGTTCCTTTGGAAACCCTACTTTAATCTAACTGCACATTCTCAATCAATATTTAATAATACAAAATCCACATCACCCTGAAGCATTCAATACTCTTCTATTCCTATTATTTTCAATGTGATAATATTTATTAATAATATAGCCACTGAATCATTTGAATTGATGGTTGCACTCCTCGGATAATACTAAAAACTAAACTTGATGCCAGTTTAAGCTTCTATTGCAGTCTGCACCAGCAGGCAGCTGAAATTGGAGGTACGAAATTAGAGAGTAATTATTGTTAAATCTATCACCTCCTCTTATTCAGAAATACTGACTGCAGCTGTAGTATTTTGTCATAGGCAATTTTCACAATTGTCAGTGTTTTTTCTTTTCGCTGGTTTATCTCACAAGGTAGTAACGCAGACAGGAGTGAAGTGAAGCACAGAATCATCTCATTAATGACCTGTCATTCCTAATGCCTTCCTCTTTTCATGACGGAACAAATAATTAGGAGCGAACATAGTAAACAACTAACACTTGGAAACATCAGAAAAAGGCAAAACTTGCCATCTTGTAAATGCATTTTAGGTCAGCTTGAACGTTGCGCAAGTACACCCTGTTATGCCCATCCAAGCTGTGCACCCACAGCATGCAATTAATGATGCTGAAAGTTTTCCTTATTAAAAGTTGAGCAGTTCCATTACCACTTTGCAGCACACTTCTGCCCTGGATAACTCAAGGTGCTGCCTGCTTAAGCAGCTGCGTTCTCTGCAGTCAAAGTATCAAGGAATTTTCTGCCTCTATGGCTAAACAGAGCCCTCTTACATTGCCAGAAGTGTGACACCGGAATATTTTGCTGTGACTGACAGAACCAAATAAAGATTATTTAATCTGCTTTCAGCTATTGCTTTTATGAATGTAACAAGAATACCTGAAAAGCAACCAACAGACACTACCTGCTGATTTTTTTTTCTATTTACTATTTTTTTAATCACAGCTGCACAAAAAAGCACCTCTATCAAAAAGAACAGGTATCAATTCCAATTAGAGAATTTGAAACATATAAATACATTTGGTAATAACTAGAAAATAACAGTTAGAACAATTTGCATAAGAAAAAAAAAAGAAAGGAGTTACCAGGTAATTTTGGTGTATATTTATAAATAATCGCTTGCTCAATGAAATGGCTACCCTTTAAAATATAATCGTGCTGACTCCACTGTACAAGTAAGTTCCACCATACAGAGATGGGCCGGCTGATGTGAAAACAAGTGCTCCTTGTTGGAAATGTTCTTAAATGCTTTAGAGCTAGACAGGATAGAAAAAAGAATTCAGGCACGTAGGGCCCTGCCCCATGCTCCGGCTTCTTGAGGCTGCAGCTGCTGAGCTGCCCTGCAATGCTGGGGGAACCCAACAAGAGGGTTCTTGTAGGGTGATGCTGTCTCCTGCCCAGGGACCATTTGTTTACTGAATCTCGTCCTTCCTCGGCTTCCCAAGGCGTGCAATACATATCTTCTGGTTCATGACAAAAGAATATTCTACTATATGGCTCATGGAGTGAGGAACTGCCTGAGAAATAAGCCTGAAGTACCAGTCCGCTAAATATAGGCTAAATTTATGCTAAGGGTATGAAGGACCCTCAAGAATGTCAGCCTAGAAATCAGAGGTGGGAGATTGAAGGTGTTAACTTTTTGTTTTTCTCTTCCAGAGAACATATGGAAGCCCTTTTCTGTTATCTCTCCAAGAACACGTATGGTGGGAGCTCTGGAGATGGCACACTGATGTGTCCAGACAGGACGGCAGCTCCCTGGTCGTTCTTCTGCAACCCTCAGCATGTACTGAATGCTGATGGTAGCTAGAACCTGCTTCTTTCTTTCTTCAATAAGCAAGCTCCTAACCCCTTCTTGCACAGCACAAAATGGAAAGGGGAGGCAATTATTTTAACACTTCAACTCAAATAAATCTGAACAGGATCCAGATGAAACATTTATTTACATGAGTTATCTCCCTGTTGAATTCCAAATGTACTCTGCAAACAGCGGAGGTGTCATTCTAAGGAGAAAAAAAGGAAGCCTGCAAAAATCTAATTTAAAATGTTAGAGAATGTAAGCACAGGCCCAGTGCAGCTCCCTTTGCTTTGTTGTTGGCTATCCAAAGCTGAGCAAGCCCGTTGTCTGGATTATGATAGGTTGATAACAGAATTAGCCTGGTATAAAGCTGCTTTGCAGTCAAATTTAACTTCTAAAGTTTGAGGGCTGAGCTACAGTTCATCTACTTTTTGCCCAGCAAACAAATCTACTTTTCTCAGAATTTCAGGTTACTAAATTTGCCCTGAAGTTCTTCAAGGGATAAAAAAACTCCAAAGAAACCACCTAGGATACTCCTTCCAGCTCAGTGCAAGACTGTCAAAGCTCAGAGAATTGATGTTCTCTTGAGACCGTTCTGCTTCTCTCTTCCCCAAGCACATTGCTGTGCTCACACCAAGACCGACAAGAGCTCATACAGAAGACTCTCTTCTTTCCTTCAGAGACCCCCATCCCTACACACGAACTTGTAAATTCTATCTTGGGTAGTGCGTGCTCAAAATGTGGACCTGTGAAAATGCTGGCTTTGTTACTATAGCTGAAACATTTTTCCCTGTTTAGAAAAAGTTCTGAATTCACATAAATGACACTGCAAGACAGAGTGGGCTACACAGATTTACATTTCATTGGCAGTCCTCTGACATAACTGCTGAAAAATTGGCAAGGGAGAAAGACAGGCAGGAATACAGAATGATACTAATTGGTGAACATTCCAAAGAAAGTAAAATGAGATTAGCAATAAGTAATTGACACTGTGCTTTCTAACTAGGTTTCTCTGTCTAAAAGAAACCAAGGCAGATAAGGACAGTGCGATAACTAATATTATAAAAGTACTCACACATGCTGTATCTCCATGGGCCAGAAACAGGCACACAACAGGCAGCCCAAGCCTATGATGCAGTTGCCTTCAGAGCAACTGATCACCCATAAACTCATTTTTTCCCCGGCATGCTACCTGCAGATGACTAAAACGTTTTCATGCATTTCCAATTTCAGCCAATTTTCTTCTGATCCTGCGGTAATTGTCTCATTTGCTTATGGAGATGCTTTCAGACCTGACTTCAGCTTCAGTGACTTCTCAGTAGCACTGCTAGATTGGAAGAGTTATTTAATGTCATCAAGTGTGTTCTTCAGCCACTCCGCTTACAGAAGCAAACCGGTCTTGAGCTATGAACAACTGAGACTCACTGAAACCTCTGGATAGGAGAAAAAGAATTTCAGCCACAGATTCTGTAATACGCAAAGTAGATCTGAATGAACTATTTATA
Source organism: Pampusana beccarii (assembly GCA_013399365.1). Classification (NCBI taxonomy): domain Eukaryota; kingdom Metazoa; phylum Chordata; class Aves; order Columbiformes; family Columbidae; genus Pampusana; species Pampusana beccarii. The sequence continues at coordinate 988,810 of VWYH01009684.1, forward strand.
GAGAATAATCTTTGTGGCAAATTCTCCCTTTTCCTAGTTATGAATAAGCTTTGACTTCCATGAATTCACTTGTGATTTTTTTAAAAGAGTCTGACCTTTTCAGAAGAAAAGGTAAATTAGGAAACCATTGCCACTACACAGTCAGAATCCAGCCTCACAGATCACAGCCACGTACTTGGTTATTTACTCATGAGGGACCAGACCTGCTCCCTGACTGGTTACAAGCATGTTTGTAATTAAGAAGGAACAGTGAAGGATAGAGCTGACGGCTGAGGATCCTCGGTTCTTTTAGAAATAAATATAGTTTGGGCTAACAATGATATTCACCAGCTAGATTAGAGTTTTACAAAATGACTGAAATGTAATCACTGGAAAAGACTGAGTCCATTTTAATACACAGCAGAGCCAGTTTTAAAGTGAATGCAGAGGGTGCATGATTTCCTACATTCAGGGGACAGCCAACCTCCTCAAGGGTAACCATTTACCTAGCCAAATTCTGGCTATGAGTGGTGTGCTACTTGTCTCACCTGGAGATTATTTAACAATTTGGGAGTGAGGTTCAATCCTGCTTAGGCTGCCTACAAAACACACTCCATATCCTCTTGCCCTTACTGTTCACAGCCAACAGGAAACCCACTAGAGCCAAATCTGGGACCAAGGTTGGGTAATCGTGCCTTGTAACTTCCTCTCCACCAGCTTCTCAATCACTTATTTAATATGGATGAGAATATAAAAAAGTAAAAGCATTTCACCAATACATTGGAAAAAGAAATTCCCCCCAAAATTAAATTTTCTGGCCAAAAAAATTTAAAAAGCCTCATGCTTTTCAAAATATTACAAGTAATTTCATTCGAATAGTCTATTTCACTGTTCCTCTCTTGCACTACCTAACGGTTTGAAGACAAGCCCAGCTATTCCTCATCTCTGAGAGCTTTTACAATGAGTGAGAGATGAACACAAGGTACCAGGAACACAGACCCCCCCCCAAGAAGCAGGATGAGAGAACAAGTTAAACATTTCTGCCCCTTGGCCTTCAGCACCAACACGGAAGTCAAGGCTTGGCCCATTTCTCCCGCTCAGGCTTCACCTGACAGACCACACACCAAACCACCCTGCAGGACTGGGACTGATTGACCACACATGTGCTTAGACATGCAAGAGAAATCCCGCTGCGGTGTAATTCTTCACTTGCATACTCCGTGTTGTCTCTTTGGTGCTGAACCTCCAGGCATCCTCTGCTCGTCACCTAGTTTGTTACAAGTTAGCCACAAGACCCTATCTGCAATGACTCTTATCTGCAAGAGTACTTCCCAAGCACTTTGTTGCTCTAAAGCATCATTTCAAAATCATTTCCACAAATGGGTGTACATATAGGCTTTGTAGCATGTTCTGTTGATCGGTTTATGAGATTTTCACACATCTGAGTAAAGACAAAGCAGTTGTCTTAGTTTCAAGCCAATGATCTCCACGCTGCTGCCTTCTTTCCGTGTTTTTGCCTTCCGTCACACTGCACTGGCATTAAGGATGCTTTTCTGCGGGTAGGTGTAATTAATTCCCAAGTATTCACTGATCATCCACTCAAAACACAGACCTGAAAGTGAAATTCTGTTGAGAAGAGAGAAAGAAAATAACCAATTACTGTTCCCACAGGCTTTTTTGGGTAGTGGAACATTTGAGATAGTGTAAGTCAGGGGTGTCAAACTCATTTCCACTGGGGGCCACATCAACCTCGCGGTTGCCTTCAAAGGGCCGAACGTCATTTTAGGCCTGAATAAATGTAACTACTCCTACATAAACGTACATTTATTGCTGATGTGGCCCCCGGTGAAAATGGGTTTGACACCCCTGGTCTAAGTACTCCGTTCTGTAGGGTCTATTATATAAATTACCATCAGGCTTTCAAATAAGGGTCACTAAATGCTCTCGATAATGCTAAATGCTTAACTTCCCAGTGGAGGTGGAAACCACAACACATAAACTACAAATTCAAAAGTGAAATAATCTTACACAACAAGTAGGCTAATAGAATAAAATAGCTTTCAGGGGCATGAAGAGTAAAAACTGATCTTGTGCACAAACTTTGTCCATTTAAAATGCAAAACTCTCACAGTGCCAAGGCTTACAGTTCTGTCTGAAAAAGCCATTCAGATTCCTTGATGTGAACCAGAGCCTGAGAAATCACTAAAGGCAGCAGTAACAATACTGTTAGGCTTTGTCAAACACAGCACAGCCTCTGTGAAATGGTTCTCTTTGAGTGAACAGAGGTAAATAACAGTAATTGCTTTGTTAGACTGCACGCCAGAAATAAAGCCTTTTATACTTATGCAGAATAAAAGTCAAAACCATGGCAGGAAGACTCAATTTCAGCAGACTGTAATGAAATAATGCTGGTCGTTCTGCTAGCCAGAAGCTTACTTGGGCCTTTGAAATGGTAATGTCCTTCACTGTGTAGCGGAAACCAAGTAAATGAAGAATCTTGTTGCACAGAAATTGATATTCTTTGAACAGATACATCTATTTTCCCTAACAGCTCTATTTTCAAGTTAGCTCCACCACGTCCCTTCAGCCTCCCCTGCTCCTCCCCACACGGTAGCCAATGTTTGCTAATCCTGTCTGGACTCGACAGGATACTGATTCACAAGGAAGCTTTTCCTTTGCCCATCAAGCACACCTCTTTCCAACATCTCACTCAAATGTCACCTTCTTGGACACGCAAAGAAAGTCTGCATCATCTGTGCACCCCCGGCAAAAAGGCCCTCTCATCTTCTCCCTGCCATGCTCTGCCTCTTCCAGGAAACTCTGCTCTTTCACATTTAATAGCAGGTGTTTGCAAGGCCGGTTCATTGCCAAATCTAAAAGACATTAGTTTTCCATCAACAATTCATTTCTAAAAGAAACTAGGCCACCATTAGGCAGTAACAATTTTTTGGGCATGCAACTGGGCAGCGTCCTAGACAATTACACTTCTAACTCTTTACCTATGCACTCCATGACACATTACACTGCTTAATGCAACAGACAATCCTTCTACCCTAATACACAGCCTGGCTCTTAAAAATAACAATAAAATCTCACGTAATCCTATGCACCTGTGCTTTCTTTTTCCAGTGCACTGCCATGCTCCCAATCTTAATTTAAAAAGAAAGAGAAAAAAAGAGAAATAAAACCAAACCAAACAAAAATACCCTAAACAAACAAAACCAAACAAACAAGCCCCAAAAAACACATGAAGCAAAAACTGGAATAAAAGGTCAAATGACTCTAAAATGATGTTTAGACTCTGCCACAATAATTTGGCAAGGTAAATGGTGTCCAGTCAGCTCTGATGAAGAGGTCAGAAGCAGAAAGTTTGGGAATCCGCTCTCAAACATCTGAGAAACCCCATGGGGTTTAAGGTGCTTCATTTTCAATGGGCCGGGTGTGATGGGCTGGTTGATATATATATACGAAAAATCAGATAAGGCAGTGGGGTAGTTTATGTGACACTACAGCAGTAACAAATATCAGAAATCAAAGCAAAGGCCTCACAGCTCAGACAAGGTTCCACCAGGCCTTCAAATGTTGTTGCATTTTGCAATCTCCCTCTACTGCTTAGCTTTCCAGTAGAAATTATGCTAAGGAAGTCAAAGCACGCTGCAGAGAACATCTGTGTTCATTCATTTTGAGGCCAAGCTGGAATGCAGATTGCATTGTATTTAAACAACACGAACTTTTGTTACATCTAAACCGAAAAGAGACAACAACCAAACTGGGGTTCCAAGTCTGCACATTCTGTACACACAAAGCTCCCTGTGGAGGTTCCCCAACCGCTGCCTGAGCCATTCATACCGGATGGTTCTTCTGCAGGCTGCAAAAGGGAAGCATCACACACAGCTGAGTATCTTGGGCAGAAGAAAAACCTGTAAATGTCCAACTCAACTGCAAAGAAAAACGCTGTCTTTTCTCTGATCTCTACTCAAATGAAAGTTATGGAGGTTACATTTCTGATGAAGGAGCTAACCAACTACCACTAGAAAATCCGGCACTTTGCAGCTTTCTGCCCAAAACAGAAGTGTGAAACTCATTAATAGTTTTAATAGGCTGTAGGGAGCAAAAGGCTCCAACTCTTATTACAGCTACAATATCTTCAACAGTGTGAGAAGAGACAACTGGCCAAGTGGATACTTGTAACACTGGATCTCAGCAGTGTTCCGGCTCAGGTCCTGACCAACAGCCTATTCTACTGACTCCCTTTCGCTATCCAGAACATTCCCTTCTGTTATTTCTGTCTGTTCCCAATCTTGTGATGTGATTAGAGTAGATGATTACGCTTACATAATAGTATCAAATTAATTTGCAGCCGAGCACAACAGCAGAGGAAATTGTTTCGAGTTCTGAAATCTCCCCCTCCCCAGTTTATTTCAGTGACATCAAGGGATTAAAGCAAAATGGGTCAGTAGAACACTGCTGGGAAAACAACCAAAACATCAGTCCTGACCTTGTAAACGAGAGTGAGAGAGACTGCAAACAAAGCAAGCCCTTCATAGCGTGTTCTGTAAGAAGAGCCATCAAGGTGAATCAGCTTCCTAAACACCTACCGCCACCTGAAAGCTGACAGAGAACGGCAGGGAAAACCACACTGCACAGAGTCTTTCAGCAGAAACAGGCGTTTTGGGAATACCTGTCCAAAAACATAAAGCCCAGACTTATTTGGAGTTTTACTTTCTGTTAGTGGTTGACTTAACGCCAACAGTAATAAAAGTAGTGATCTCCTACTACTTTAAAGCAAGGGGCATTGAATAACCCCACCTGGGGAAGGCCCAAGAGGCCTGACGTTACACATCTCAGTTCTCCGGCACTCGGTAACTCTGGTTGTTCCTCTCACTTTCTGTACAATTTCCTGCTGCTGGGATGCTGAGATGGGGATCACGTTACAGGATTATATCCACATAATATTTTAGCACTAAAGACAGTCTTCTGATAGGTGCACAAAGACTGTGTCTGTAACTAGCAGATTTATGTTGATTATCGATAGTTAGCTCAGTGCAGGAAAGCAACCATCAGCCAGGTTTACCACACTGCACAGCGGCTTTATGATTGCTGCTAACCCTTTAGGTACAAGGCACCCACAAAATATTTACCTTTTCTTTGGAAAAACAGACGCTTCTTCAACAGCTATTCCTTCAAGTGGACTGGATAAACAAAATTTGGGCCTAGGTCCAACTTCTCAGAAATATCTAAATTACTCCTTTTGCTATCTGTTTGTCTTCTCATTCTTCTAATGCAGACACCTACTTTCCATCGCAAATGTTTTAATGGAGGTAAATTAACACAACAGCTTCTGGTTTAACAACAGCTTCAGTTTTCCACCTTGACATGCCAGAGCAGCATCATTTGTGCTTTGCCAGCCCCATAAGCTGAGGCAAGCACAATAACCAGGAGTGGCGTGCATTTGCATGCCACTGGTGCAGGCTGAACCGAGACAACGACACCTTCCGCACTTGGAAAGAGGTGGTATTTTAAAGAGGTATCTAAACTCTCAAACGTTCCAATTTGATCGCGACAAGTAAGTCTAGACACAGCACCATCAGTTATTTAATTTTGTCCCTGTGCTCTATTAAAACTCCATCACATATTTATGCTTTATATTACATTTACTGTGTTATACGTGTAGATTTCCAAAGTCAATAAATTCAGCCTCTTACAATATGGGTACAGTCACATATACGTTCAGCTCTCAAAATAATTCTACACAGCTGGAAGCTGTCTGGCAGGGCACCTACTTACTATATTTGATCAAGTGTCACAATATGTTGATGCATTTAGTCTCTTTCTTCACCAAGGTAAAAAGGCTGCTGCTTGTTTCTAGAGCACATGAAGTGACAGAAACTCTTCATATAAAATTTTTATCAGTGATCATGGTGAAAAATGATGAAGATCACACAAAGGCAAGTACTACACAATTCTTTCATGAAGTGCTGTAAACACTATATAAAGTAGTCATGCTCAAAGTATAATCTAAACCTACTTTTCCTGCTCCTTCCTATTTGTTTTTCTTCTCTATCAACATTATAATGCTTTGATGAAGTGCAGGTATGAATACACAGACATACTGTAATTTGTTGTGCTTTTCCTTTCCCCATGTCTGTAATTTCTGCATAACTAAGACGTGTTGGTATTAATCTGATTTACACATAATAAGAAACATTACTTTGTTCCTTTAATCATACAGTCATGAAACTTGCCCATCATGTTACTAGATTACAGAAGTCTAACCTGTGGTCACCTTTATTAGACGGTTAGTCTACTCACAGATATTTTTATTGCATACATTAAGGAGAAAACATCAGAAACTTTGGATATTCTACTGCTGACTCCCTCAACACCACACATACTATTCTACACCGCTCTCTACATGCAAGATACATGAAAGACATACCTTAGGTTTCCTCAGTCTCAACTGCTTGGTATATTTGTATCTTTACCACTGCCCTAAAGACACTCTCTTATATAATTTCTCCATATAAAATGAAATGGAGTTTCCTGGGGAAGAGAGTGGAGGAAGGATTGTAATATTCATAAACTAAGTCAACAAAATCTTCAGTGCTTTCTATGAAGTATTCACATCTGAAACACAGACAAGGTGCTACCTAGACTGTTCTGTCACTAAGGTTTTCTTAACAGAACATGCTGTTCATTCATGCCTGTACTGTTGGATATCTAATGAGTGCCGAATGGTTAATAATTCAGAAAAACAAATACTTAAAATACTATCAATTTACTCTCTGCCCCTGCTTGTGCACCTCATAATCAAAGTACTAAAAACTACTAGCCAAGCTGAAAAATCCCCTACACAATTATTAAGTTCCTTGATAGAGAACAACTCTGTCTGCAGAACTTATGAATTCCTCCAGCTTCAACAGTGTACCAGATTCCTCCCGTCTGCTGATGAAACACTTGTACTTCATCACACCGAGATGACATTACGCTGCAGCATTGGATCCCCACACGACTACCACCGCCGACACTAACAAGAGCCAAGTCTGCTCTATTGTCAAGCCTGATGCTGCCTCTAGTAACAAACACAATATTACAAAAGGGAACACCCCTTCCCCTCCAAATCTGGAACAGTTGCTACTCCTATGGATGTGTCATGAACATTTTCAGTAGCATTAAATATCATTTCAGTTCACAGACTGAACTTCATAATTGCCTTGAAACCCTGTTTTTTTCCAGGGCTCTGACAGACCCAGGTAGATTCAAACAGGATATCTCTATCTGCATGCTAGTGTCCCATTCCTCCTGTAAAGATCATGGAAATTCAGGCAGGGATGCCCAATCTACTCATAAAGCCATTCCCAAACTGCCACACTGCTCAGGTTAGTACAGAACTGTAAACTGGAAGGTAGGCTGGGCTGAAAAGAGCAGTGGGGGATCAGATAACACCAACTCTGGTTTGTGACTTCTGTTTGGAGAGTGGATAGCAGGATGTGGTAACATCTTGGATGATTCTGGTTGAACTGCTGCAGTTAAAAAAAACTTCCCTGGGCCAAATATTCATAATTTTTAAACCTCAGGTTCCTGTATTGGCTACAGCTGGCTGATACTGATGCAATCAAGTCATAAGAAGCTTTCATAAATCATTTCTTTGTATGTAAAGCCAGAATCTACAGTCTAATCTATGACAACAGCCATAAAATCTCGGACAAACAGCTGCTAAAGATAAAAAGCATGAAATCAGGCAGCAAGGCCGTTTTTGGATGGAGATATATATATATATATATATATAGCTTTATCGTGGACTGAAGAGTTAATTCTAGTAGCTGTGAAGACAATTTTTAAAATGACAAAGATCTACCAATCCAGAGCAATGCCACCTCTGCCACAAACTTCAAAGCTTCCTATTGTTTCACACCACAAAGGGAAGCAGAGATTATGCCTCCATCTTTTATCTTTCTTTTTGGCGGAGGAAAGAGGGGGTGGTGAGGGAAGGGCTGTGGGGAAATGGAAGAAGAGGGAATAATAGATTCTCTTGCAGAAAAATCTGTAGGGTCATATGGATGGCTGAGCTTAACTAAAATGCCAGAGATTACAAGGTACTTTGAGCAATATTTTCATTAGGCTTGCATTCAAGACTTTAACTCTTTATAGACACTCCAGCCTGCGTTTCGTGTTCAGCTCCTCAGTAGGAACCACCGCAATATGGTTTATTTACTCTTTCTGATTTATAAACAGAAGACAATGCTGAGTTCTGGCTTTACTCATTTTGAATTTCTGCACAGCAGAAACTCCAGCCTCAGCCTCCTGCCTGTTTAAGACAAATGATAGTACTGTAAGGTGACAGCTGAGGGCACTGTGCTGTAATACGCAATTCATGTCTCTAATGTGTTCTTAAGTCATTAGAAGCTAATGCAGAAATCATAAAATACATCCCAGTACTTCCACCATTTGAAAGCGTTTTATCAGGCATTGCAGACAGCACCAAAAGTAACATGAGATCGGCATAATCTGGACACCTGGCTGAAAGAGGCAGAGCTTTTATAACACAACTATTTACACATCTGAGCCACCATACTTCTCAAACTTCTTTTGACTATAGTAGGGCTAAGGATTGTGCGCAATAAAAAAAATTCCCAAATAAGGTGTTATTTTATTAGACTTCCGATTTTAGGAATATTTTTAATATAAATAAAGCAGCATTATGTTATGAACTAGCTGCTCAGCAACTTGCCCACGCATTGGATTTGCTGCCATATACTGAAGAAACCCAAGACAAATCCCCATTGACTTACATCAGGGTTTGCCTGAGCAGAAGGGCAACGTGGATCCTTTAATGTGTTCATGTACTTGCCAGTGCACAGAACCATGTATTTATTTCCTCAGACAGCAGGAGCCAAATGAGTCTAATGAATGTCATTTTATCTGATGCTTCTGCTGTTTATAATACTAAACCTGTTTCATTCTTTAGTCTCTGTAACTTCTGTAGGAGCTGACCCAAGATTATGTCTCTAAATAAGAAAACGTTAGTGTTATAAACCATGGCTATTTCTTCTCTTTCTGCTAGACATGGTCTATTGAGTTCAGAAAATTACATTCAAGATGCTGTTTTGCCAATTAGATTTGTCTCTACCTGATTCTTGACCGACACAGCCATGCCTAACTCTATGTGCAGTGTTTTAGGAAGTTGTGGTCTCTGCTTCTTGTGTTTTAAGTATTTAAAACTTCAGAGAGGAACTGTTTAGAAAAATACACCCTTGAACAAATAATCCACAGAGGCAATAGCAGCAATTTTCATGCATCTGACTTTGGGGAAAAAAAAAAACAGTTTTATCCAAGTTTCTGGACCACAGAATCTAAAAACCAGTTACCTCCTGAATTTCTCTGATTTTTTTCGACCTATGTTTGTAACACTGGACAACTAACCTAGAAATCCAAAACTTTTAGGAGCAATCACAGAGTTTAAAGATTGATGACACAGATCCAAAAATATCTGTGAAAGTGGGGGAAACAAAACTGAAATCTTCTATGCCACGGTCCGCATCTGTAACCTTATCCAGCTTAGTCTTTCCCTCAAAGATCTAACACATTCATTTTTCTATGGAAATAGAAATCCAGAAACGAGAAACAGCAGACAGAAAACTAGAGCTAGCTTCCCATGCAAAGGAGGGAGACCTTTGGTCAAGTAGCCAGGAGACTTCCTGCCCGACGATGCCAGCAGAGGTTTCAGGAGGACCAACAGAAAACGAAGTCTATTCCTGCTCCTGTACCTGGAGGAACACTTGTTCTCCCTCTGCTTTCCACTGTAGTTCAGCAGAACGTCGGAGTTGCCTTAACCACGGCCACAGCTCCCGGGAGTTTGACATACAAGGCTAAATATTAATATTACAGTCGTGGTGATGAAATTTCCACTCTGCTGCTTGTCTGGTATGGAGAGGGGGGAAGAGGAAAGTGCAAGAACAAGCCGTCTGTGCCCTTACCTGGCTGCTATGCAAAACTTAACCCTTAAGAATTCAATGTAAGAATGAATTCGGGATAGCAAGGAAGCAGAAATACTACAGGAACCTCCTAAACACAGAGATCATGCTCAGGTTCTTCCAGCACCTCGTGTTTGACAAATGCAGTAGTATCACACATAAACCTCTAGAACTGGGCTGCAGAACTCAGAACCATCCCAGTTTGGTTAAGGAAATAGAACGCCTAAAAAACTGTGAACAAGTAATAAACAGGCATTTAGAAAAAATTACTGCGTCTAAGCTGTTGCCAATGTTTCTCGAGCAGCAGCAGTACAGTTGTAATGTTATGGCAGTGGCAATTTGTAAGTCAGCACTGACTTGGCTCTTCCAGCCAGGCTGAGTCACTCCTGCTCATCAGGCAGAAATGACTTTACACGCTCTAACGTTAGAGCCCTGATCTCCACCTGTGTTTCTTTTCTCTTAAACCTATTTTTTTTTTTTTTTTGCTTCATACCTGCTTCTGATGGCAGCATTGCTCTCCCAGCAGGCTTCGTGTGCTGCTCCCAATGGGACTGGCATGTTATTAATGAAGAGGTGGCTGATGTCTCATTACACTTCCACTGAGTGAAAGCACCTCAGAACTAATTTAGCTTTCACTCGCAGGGGAAGACACAGTACTCCACCAAGAAGTTCACTATTTTTCTGCCTTTAGCAATAAAATCCCTCTTTTTTTTTTTTTTGTTTTAACATTAATAAGGTGAGAGAATAGAGTATTTCCAAAAGAAATTAAGAAATGCAGAAGATAGATGCATGTGCAGAGGCTCCCTGTGAGTAACAGCCAAGCCCATCTCAAAGAGGTAACACACAAGCTGAAACAGATGCACGGGGTGGAGAACAGCTCCACAGGCAAACAAGCCGTAAGAAAGCCAGCGCTCGGTGCACAGATTTAAGCAGGTCTCTCAACCATTTAAACTTTCTTCCCTGTTTGTGAGAGTTCTCTGTGGCAAAAAATGCAAAAGTCCTGTGAAATTAAGGAGTATGGAAATAATTTTGTTCCCCAGGCTGAGAAGGTCAAATAGATTTGGAAAGTACTTCATATCCATCACTGTAAGAATAGAAACCTAATTAGAGAACAGACTTCACTGGCTAAAAGAGATCAAGCTCACTTAAAGCTATAATCTGAAACATATTTTTAAAAGGCTTTCCCTTGATTATTAATTCATTTACTTATCCAGCATACAGGAAGGCATTCACGACACAGCTCTGCAGTCACTCGTCCTCTGAAATGAAACACGTCTGGACTTCCAGTCTCCCTGTATCTGCAGCATCACTGTTTGTTACACTTTCTCCTTTGCCTATTTCTATTAGATGCTCTTTAAACCAGGATATCTTGCATTTTATATTCTTACACCTCACTTACATTTTATGCTTAATTTTATATTTTACTATCAAACAGTGTTAATACAGTAAATATCAGAACCACAAGACGACAGATTGTATTGTACTCGTGATATCAGTAGGTTACATGCAAAGGTACCAACAGGGTCTCCTCTACCATAGGATAAAAGCCATGCAGAAAGGGGATCAAGAAAGATTTCTCTTGCTGCATGCATTTAAAGATTTTACAGCTATATGCCAATTAAACACTGTAGCGGAACTGTCAGTTAATCACTACATAGATGGACTTGAATCAATGTCAAACCTCATTTAGGAACAGCATATGTTTGCTTCACTGATTTTACTGGGCATTTTCTTATTCCTTCACATTTGCATAAATGTAATGCTCACGAAGAAGTCCAAAAGAATAACAACTTAATTTGGGAAAGGATGCTTTAAACTTTCTGTGCCACTGCTGCAGCAAAAGGGGTGAGTGTTTCTTAATAGGCAAGAATTGAATGAGGATGAAATTAAATATACTTTACATTTCACTTTACCCCTTGTTTGAACGCCTAAGTTTATAAGCCCAACTATTCGGCAATGATTCTTTGGTGAGTGTTTACCCTAGGCTCATGCATTCTCTATTTCTTACTCTGTACTAAACACTAAAGATAAAAAACAAAACAGAATTAGATCACTATTCCTCACACTAGTGATAGATGCTTGGTAGGCATTCCAAGTTTAAATTGTTTTCTATCCTAAAATTATCTGCATCCAGATAACTAATCAAACTTCCTCAGAAAGGGAAGAAAAAAAAAGGTAGCTGGAGAGCAGTTACACAATCAGAATTTGTATGCATTCTAAAAACATTCTTTTAGTTCTGGTTTTGTTACTACCTATGAATGTATCAATTCCTCTTTCTATTATGCAGTTATTTCTAGAGGGTGTTACTACGATACTAACTACTAGAGAGATTTTGGCCACATTATTGACCTGTGAGATGGAAGTTCAAAATTTGATCCTAGATCAGCTAGCTTTGGCTCGATCAGCTCAGCATCTGTAGAGGCATGCGCATTATGTATGCCCACATAAACAAACCCTAAACCATAGATATTAGAACCTTGAATGCAAGCTACACTGAGACATCTCACTATCATTTCAAAGGGCTTCCTACTGTCATACTGAAATGCCCAGATAGGTAGACTGCTGTGAAATAAGTAGGCGATGCCTGTAGACTGGTTTTCAGATGATGAGGAGCATTTGAAAGCATCAAAGTTCCCCATGTGGATGTGTGTACATGAATCCCCCCCTTTGTGGTATCTAGACGTGACTATTGTAACACGTTGTTTAATAGATTGCAAGACTCCGCGCTCCTCGCAGACTGAACTCTGTTCAGCAATGTCAAGGCTCTCACCAGGCTACTAAATGGTTTTAGGTATTCTAAATGTAACATGACGGTTGCTGAGAGATTGCATAGTTTGAAGGCTGAATTTCTCTCTCTCAGTTTGTTGTCTTCTCTGTTTCACTATTGGCAGGACTAGAACCGAAGCACTAAACCTGTTATGAAGTAGGCACAGGGCTTTGGATACAGTGCCTCATCTTTAAAGCTTCTTGGAAATGTAGTCCAACTTACGCTTGCTTCAATAAGAAGCGATACTCAGTTGTTAAAAATTCACATCCCCACACTACTCTAAACAGAGTAAAGGTGTTTTGACAGCTGTTTTGGTCATGGTGAAATACAGTAACAAAGCTCAGATATGATGATGAAGAAAGACATTACGCACACAAGCTCCCAGTAACAGTTTTTCAAAGCAGTAGTTAGAGTTGTCATTGTTCTGTTTCATTTCATGTTTTCAGCTTCATTCTTCATTATGGCACTTCAACAAGTGGCATAAAGTCAAACATGTGCTTATCTACCTCACTGAGCTTGCTGCTTTCAGTGCACAAGAGAAGGCAGTTGTATACTGAGCAGAGCAGTGCAGCGAGAATGGCCACAGAAACGCTGAATTGTGGATGATGAGTAACTCCCAGTTCCTATGCTGTGCTGCTTACTTTTACAGCACCTTTCTGAAACAGAAGGTTGTCTGAAACAATGGGTTCAAATCTCACCTAATCTGTAGAAACGAGGGCCGTGACAGCTGGGAAGCCAGCACGGCTGCACTAGTGCGCCGGGTCACCATCAAGTGCCACGGTACTGAGGGTCACATTGAAGGAGGTTTCTTTAATATATCAAACAAACTAAAAAACCAAACACGTTTTTATGGAAGAAGCATTCAAAGTTATTTTTTTAGCATTACTAAGTATCTTTATGGGTAATGATAACTCAAGACTGACAACAGACCTTTGATGAGAAGGAATATGTGATTTCCTGAGGGACTGCAGGTCTCTTTTCTCTCAAAGCACAGACAAAAAGGAGGGACAGCTTATAAACAGTTTGTAGCATGCACTTGCCTTGCACTGTTCTGGACTCATTTGTAAGTTGCTAACAAATATACTCAGATTTTGTGTATATTTTCGTATCTTCTTGAGGACTTTCAGTGCAGCTCTCACAGAGATCAGTCACTGCCCTCTTTATGTGAGAATGACTTCTAGCTCTTCTTTAAATCCCTTCTGGTCCTTCCATACAGTCAGCATAATAATTTACCACTGACAGGAGTTGCCAAACTTCCCTTACATCTATTTCCATTTCCCTTCATTTTTCTTGCTCCTTTCATTTTTTTCCTGTGTCTGCTGACTCCCTAGTTCCTCTTCTACTAAATTATGCTCTATTATTTCCACAGCCTGAAGAACTCACAGCTGAAGCATTATTTCTAACCTTATTTTGTATTCCTAGCATGTCCTATAATCTGTTTTGAGTGTTATTTGCAGCCAAGATGCTGACACAGCAGCAATTTTGTTTTCATAGTTGGACTGGGTAGAAGTGTGCCTTACTACAGGCACCGGGAGAAAAACCGTCAGCTATCTAAACCCAACACAAACACATTTAGAATGAACCTTATTTTTTCCAGGTTGCTTGTTATTGTTTTTAAGTGGTAACTGCAAAGCCTGAACCCATCTTGCAAAGAAAGGGAAAGAAACGATAAATTGAAACGATGTTTTTGTTGCGTATTCTCCTTCCTCCTTTTAGTATGTCAGTTCTGTACGAGAGAATAAACATTCACACTTGACCCACATCAAAAACTACCGTAAGGCACCAAGTTGAGAGGGTCCCAAAAGCTTTTTTGACCTGAAAAAAAAAATAAAAAATCTGCGTTTCTCAGAGATCACTAATTCCTAAACTGATTCACTTCTACCTGAGTTCCTTCTTGTGTGTCCTTAAACACCCAAGGTATCCACACTTCTGTCTTTAACCCACATAGTTCTCCTCTCTTCATGTGCAACTCTGCCCTATGAATACACTTAAATCTAAAATCCCATACTCAAACCTCTCTGAAGCTCTAGGGGAGGTCTGCAATATGAAGCACAATTCTATTTTATAAAACACTTTGAAGAAAGCCAATAAGGACAGTGAAATATTAACTTCCTTAGCTCTGGTAGCCTAAACTCCCCATTTATTATGAAAGTCTAAGGAAGTTATTAAGAAACCATAATTTTTATACTTTACTTTGGACACTGCTTTGTGAGTTAGTAATAAAAATGATTGCAAAATCACCATGGTTATTTTATGTGATTCTATATGTTGCAAAAATGAAGTCATTGCCAACCATGCAAATTCAACGCATTAGAAAAACAACCATGAAGAAAGGTATTCTTACTATAGCTTGTCAATTAGCATCGTGTAAACTAGCATTAACATTTATAATTAAGAAAAAAGAAACACAAGAAACAAAAGAAACAAAAGAAACACTCCTCTGTAGAGGAGTCAAAAAACCTGAGTAACTATAGGGTTTAACACACAGCAATATAGCCTATGTCTAAAGATGTATCACTTTCAAAAGAATTAACTAATAATGATACTGCAAAGCCAAGCTTCCCTCAGAAGAATAAAACAATCATGGGATGTACATCATCACCACCTCAAAGGAAAAGCTTTTTTCTCTTTTTCTTTTTTTTTCTCTTTTTTCCTCCCCTCTTTTTAAAGCAGAGAGGAAGTTACATGAATACTAGAGAAGAATAAAATTAGGATTTCTAGCTGCCTGACTTTTCAGCCTAGCACCATGAAAGACAGGTCACTAAACAACAAAGTGCTACTGGTCTGAGAGCAATTCAGCTGTCCCATACCTAATGCAAATGTGTTAAAAAACCTCAGGACCAGTAACCCAGCAAGGCTGGCTGGGAAAAAGGCTGATAGTAGACAAGTGAAGCTGAGGGCCTTAAAATTACAAATCTGAGACCAGCCACCTGTAATTGCCATTAGCTTCCTGGTTTGGGCACAGCCTTCGTATGTTTAAAGCGCTCCCTTTTATTAACTCCCAAAATTTCTTAATAATATATGTTAAGTAATCTTCTTCAGAGGCAAAAAGACAAGCTTCACTATCAGCTCATCATCGAGAGCCACATGCAAGGCTTTTGCTACTTTTTTTATTTAGGCTGAAAAACCTGCTGCTAATAACTTCCTCACCTGGAAACTGCCAGGTCTCAGCATACGAACTTCCACCTCAATCAACAGCGTGCAGCTCTCGGGATGGACTCTGCTGTCCTCTTGCTCACTGCGGAGCCTGCTGACCTAACTGGGCTTGAGCCCTGTAGTCAATGGCAAAAAAGGCTCAACAACAAAGTACTGCCAGAATACGTTGGCATATAATAGAAGCGATGTGACCCAGATTTAGACAGATGGTCTCCCCCAAACACCAGGCACCCAACCAAGGTGCTCACACCAAAACAGGTCCTCAGCTCCCTGCCCAGCTCGCAGGAGACACAGGCTCCCCCCGCACCGCAAACCTGCATCAGGCAACCAAACGCAGCTGCCTCTACAACCAACGGAGAGATACAGCGACCCCCAGAGCGATTCAGAACTTGGGTACCTCTGAGGTCGAATCCTGGCACATAGCGAGCACCATTCATGGTGACTCCTCACATAACAAGGGGGTGAGAAAAATCCAGAAAACTCGAGAAAAATAGTATGAAAGACAGTCTTACAAAACTAAAGCTGATACAGATTTTAGGCTCCCAACTTCACATTTGGGAGTGTCTATTTGAGCAGCATAAACAGCAGTTATAACTAAGAGGCATCTTGGATCAATAGAATATTCTGTGTTTATTTTCTTTTCTATCATAGCAGAGTGATGTTTTTCAAACTGCTTCAATACTTCAACTTCTCTTTAATGCCAAAAACAAGAAAGGATGGGTAGGCATAATCTGACAAACCCTACTGTACTTCAAACCCTTCTTCTCCAGCACGTATCTTAGTTCAACCTGAGTTTTAACTAGAATGTACAAAAATTCAGATTTATGACCCAAACATACTCTTACCTGTAGCTACGAAAAGAGCAGCCAGAAAAAGACAGGTTATTACTCCGTTTGGGAGTATTCAGTTCAGTTCACCCAGACTGAATTCTCAATGTTACGCCTAATTATCTTGGTCTTTAATTTTTTTTTATGACCCATTTTAGATACGCTAGTTTCAGTGCTAACAGAAACGTTTACTGATGTTGACAGGCTTCTGGTGTTTTTTTCAATTTACATTAAACTACCCAGGAGGTCCTCTAATACTAAACACAGCCAGGAAGCGCCATTAACTTGACCAAACTATGCTTTCTATAGCTTGACGCACCCTCCTTTTCATGTGGCTTTTGTTTTCTGTCGGCTCTGCCTTCTTCTCTGACTCATTGCTGGCTATACTGTCATATAATTCCACACACTCATTCTCTGCAGTTTCAACCTCAATAATCAGCCAATTACCATGTTGTATCTGTGTTGTATCCATTTTTTAGCTTAGCAAAACACTGATTTTTATCTGACCCTCCCATGCAGAATACCACACCTGCTCTTCAGCATGAGCCAGTGATATTTCCAAAGCCCTAAGAAACCCCCTTGTGCGTGATTGCTCCGTCACTTCATTCCTCTCTCTTTGGATTGTTTTATTCTCACTACAAAATCTGTATTCCAAACCCAACCTTTGCTCTCTCTCCTAACCTCTGCTACCCTCAAGCATCTTTTCATCCTGAAGAAGTAGAGCAATCATTTCTGTATCCCGCAAATTATGCCCTCGTCTTTCACCTATATTGTATTCTCCGCTGAACTAAAGTATCCAGTCTTTGGGACCCTCATACCTGTCATTCTGTTCTGCAGAACTGTAACTTCTTGCAAAAACATCCGAATGCTTTCTCCTTTCTACCCTTTCTCAGGAACTTCATCAACTGGTCAGCCAGACTGTAACCCTTTTCCCGCAATCCTCTGCCCTGCTGTACAGGCACAGATAATGACTTGATAACACAGGTATTTCCCAATTATTTGAAATAGGCATTACTGTTAGAAAATGGAGAACGGAACCGAGAAGTTTTTGAAAAACTGCAACTCCGATTTACTCTCTCCCTTTGCCTGACACTCATAGCACACCCTTTGAGGTACAAGCTGTTATTTTCATGTCTGTTCTGGGTGCTGCACAATAAAGAGATTGCTTTTGCCTGGGAATCTCTCGGTGCTATTGAAACACATGTTAAACAACACATCACATAACATTGCCTTGTTAGTGTTTACTGCTTTCTCCCTTCCCCCCAACAACCTGTGTATCAAGTAAACTACTGCACAATTCTAATGGAGTTTCCTGAGGAAAAAGGAAAAAAAAATCAGGATTCTTTTTCCCTTAGGGTGAAGTATTGTGTGCTGTTTATTTTATTATGCTTTGTAACTAATTTTGCTACTTATGCTATATGGTAGGTACGAATGTGACCAGCACAAAATCATTTTCTGCTGTTTATCATCTCATCTTTCACAGGAAGAAAACAAAACAAATACAACAAAACTCTAATATTTATGTCAATGCAAGAATAGATCAATGGATCAAGGCCAAAACAGTCCCAAGAGGAAAGCAACAGTCTCTTTTCCTGTTAATGAACAGTCTGTTGTTGCAAATTCACATAGGCTTTAATTTAATAAACACAAATGGATGAATGTGCTTACGGGATGTCATCCCCTTCAGGCCTGAAATCACCGACATGGAAGAATTGTCACACTTCAGTGAATTGAGCGCTACTTCCTACCCTTTCAAACCTTATTCACTGCGGCAACACAGACATGAAAAATGACATTTATTATAATAATTCTATAACGCATTCTTGTGCCTTTGCTGAGTTTGATTCTTTTGCACTGGAATGTGGAATTTTAAAATTATGTCATGTTTTACCTCAATTAAAGATAAATTGGCTCAGTTTGACTAAAAAAAAAAAAAAGCTTAGCTTGAACTGAGTTTTAATTTGGTTTTGTTTTGTCTCTTTTTAAGCACACAATAAATTACACTTGGAGCTCATTTGACCTCATGCAGGTAGACTCATCATCTGAGTCCTCTAATGTCAATAAGCTTCAGCCTCCCCATAAAGCCTATTGCGAGTTCTGACATTTATTTAATAGATGCTCTTAGTTTCAGCTAGAGGCTAAAACTTGCAATACACAACGAGCACTACATAGAGCAGTCTTTTTAATCCACTTCAGAAAACAAGTGGTGATCACCAAAATGCAAACCCTCTGTGCAGTAAAATCTGTATAAAACAAACTCAACAACTGTCCATTGCTACTCAGGCTGGCAAGGGTGAACAATCCTTCCATAATACTACTCTCCTTTGCTGAACAGATAGGCGCTTCCCTAGAAATAAAGGGGAAACAAGCAGCGTGCAAATTCTGGAGGCTCATCTCTCTGCGTATGCTTTAAAATAGTTTGGAGGAGCAGGATTGAAACTGCAATTGCACATGCACAAAATGTACAAATATACCACAAATCTCTATCTGGCAATGCTTACAATCTATTAAAATGGTTTCAAAAGTATTAAAACAGGAACAGTTTAACACAATCTAAAAAAGCACACCTGGAGCGTCACATCACTTACACATGCTTGAATTTGAGCTCAGGAATAGAAAGCGCTTTAATTTAATCCAAGAGTCAATACGAGCTTCTGTTGTGGAGACTCCGTTGACACAGAGCTCGAACACAGCCCCTGACAAGGGGTGCCCAACACCAACCGCACACTGCACCACGGAGCTGGACTGATGGACATGGCAGGAGTTTGATCCTGCAGTATCAAACAGTCATCGGGGAATGCATTTTGTGGGAACAACTGTAATCCAGAGACCAATTCAGATTTCTCAACGGGTTGTTTTTGTTGTGTTGTCACTATGGATGTCTTGCTTCAAAGTGAAAACGGGATAAAAAGCTCACCTGATGGGGTATATAAACTTCAAAAATGTCAAGGCCCATTTCTTACCTATAAAACAGCCCACGAGCCACAGCTTCATACTTGTCTTTAGCTCTTGTGAGAAACAAATGGTAAATGTTGCTTTTCACCACAAATGGTGGCAATAAAAAGGACCACAGAATGGAATTATAAGAAACAAACAAAAAACAGGCTGGCAAATTATGAAACTTATCAGTCAATAGAGTTAATCCATAGGGCATTCAGAAGACTGAAGCGGGCAATTCATACACGGGAAATAAAAATTTTCTTCCAAAATGGACAAAATAAAACCTCAGCTACCCTTGAAATAAGGGCACACACCTCCTAAAGAAGGTGAAGCCACTCAACTGGTTAACAAGCTTTTTCTACCTATTAAACTCATCAAATCCTCAATACCATCGGAGATCAGCCTGTCTGTTACCTTGGTAAGACATCTAAGAATGGACCCAACTGAAGCGTGGTGCACAAAAACCTTCACAGCGGCTCCTTGCCCGAACATTTTCATAGCACAGAAGCCTGCAGAATTCCTAGCTCGGTCACCAGCAATCTGAGGTCATCCAATTAGCTGGTTTGTAGGGTCATGCTGATAAAAATACACAGCTCCTGGTTCTAGAGTTAGGTCAGTGGATGGATCTGTGCACCAAATTCTTCTGCACTGTTTAAATGTGCCAAACCTCAGATAAACCCTTTATTTCACTTAAGCAAACCAAGCATGGGGTGTTTTTCCTGTTTGTTGTCATCTTGAAAGAAATCTCCTCAGTCCTAAATTAGCAGTACAGAATATCACAGTTTTGCGACATACCCAGACCCAGTAGAGTTACAGACATAGGCATCATTGTTCTGGGACTCTTAAAAGTGATATGTTCTCACAGCTGGCAATCGTCTGAAACATACAGAAATTACTACAAGTTTTCATGAACGAAAAATAGGCTGGATCGTTTCCGCATAAACTCTAAGCTATATCTTCAGCTGAGGGTGACAACTAATTTAAAAAAAACCTAAAACCCAGCCATATTATTGAAACCGGACCCCTCATGCCGCCTGTCTTTGCATTTCTGGAATTGGCCTAGGCTTCAAGCTGGAGAACAAAAGAAGGCCATAATAAAGCTTGTTTACAGCACCTTCATGCGAATCAAAGCAGGTAGTACTGGAAATCTGAAGATAAAGCTCATGCTTTTCAGTTTAACAAGTTTCAGCTTGCAGATCCAATCTCAGATCAGCATTCAAATACTCAGGAGTTTATCCTAATCGAACCTGTATTTTCAGAATCTGTACCTTATCCTGCAACTTCTCATGCCTCCTTGGTGTTCTAAGTAGAAGACTTATCACCGGGTGAAATTAAAAAGACAAAAGTATACTCTGTAGCTTGCAACATTACGGCCCCATCAGATCACTCCCTGCTTGTTAGGGTAGAATTGCAGCATATGTTTCCCAGCGTTTTGAATCATTAATTATTTCTGCTAAGTAAACCAGCTTCAACTAACGAGACACCAGGACATACCTAGCCCACATCTATGAAAGGCTCAGGTCCTAGCTCTGTTCTGAATCTTGCTCAGTAGCAGTAGCCAGTGAGTCAGGGGTCTGGCTCCAAAGTCTCGACTGGCGACTGCATCTCTGCACAACGTGGTGTATCTGATTACACAAAAAACTCCGGCTTTAGCCAACTGGGGTCTCCTGAGAGGAAATAATTTTGCGGGAAGACTTTATAAGTGGCTCAGGTTAGAACTCTCACACAAAGCCATCTCACTACAAAACTGATCTGATCTGACTTTGCACTATTCTATATCTAGCACAACAACAACTATTAAAAAGTGGTAGGTAATGAACGTGTAAGGAATATTTGTGATGGACAGATGTCAGCAACAACTTTTCTGGATTTCACTTTGCATATTTTTACAGAAAACAGTAAAACTACACAAAAAGAATGCTAATCTAGTACCAGAATTTTCACATGCAATTGTTAGGTACACAAATGATAACTCACGCTAATACTGAGATGTAAACTCACATACATATTTGGGTTTGCACTCCTGACAAGTGCTGCCTCTTCCCTCATCTCTAATTTCAATGAATATATGACAGAGGGGAAGGGGAGCTGCATTACAACGAGCAAAGCCTTTATTGTGCTCTCCCCGCTGACTGTGTTTAGTACTGTATGATTTCTGGAGATATTTAAACCCATGCAACACGCAGGCAGTGCCCTCTCCATGGCAATGGGTTGGAGAACTTTCAGACACAGACTTACGCAGTACTTTGAGTTTTTTGTAAACGCGGCCCTTTTGGGCCCACTGGTCTGTGCGCAGCTGAACTGACCCGTGTGAGCAGCTCCGCGTGGGCCACAGAGCTCCTTCTGGCTGCTCACGGTGACCGACGCTTGCTGCACGAGCAAGGAGCGAGAGCAAGTTCTGCAGGCTGTGGTTATCGGGCACCTGTGTGAACAGTGCAGGAGCTGAGCCGCTACTGGAAACGAAATGCAGTTAGCTGAACCTGACTAGTATAAACTGCATGGGCTCTTCTGAACTTCCTGTGACCCTCTGGGCCACGGCTGACAGTTAGAGGAACACTGAGCTACTGAAACACAGACCTACTTACCTTTCCCATATCTGCTGATTTTTTCTTTTAAGCTGTTTTTCCTGTAAACTGAAGTGTTTTCTATTTAGACTAACCTACTAAAGTTGATGAGGCCAAATATTTATATTTAGGTTAACTATAGTTCTAAAAAGGCGGTTTTCACATACAGATTTTACTACAAATATTGTACAGAAAAATAAGTCGGAATGTTCTAGACAGGCAAAACAAGATACAGTGAAATTAAGGGCATACCTATGAAAACTGGCATAACCCTTTCTTCTATCAGGCACAACCCTTATTTTCAAAATAAGCTTTTCAAATATTAGTAAATACTAACTACTCACAAAATGCCTACAAAAATATACCATTATTAACTTTTACTTCCAATTTATCCACGTACATACGTGTGTGCCACAATCCTACTTGTACAAATCAGTTCCATTTAGAGCCATTCAGCTGAATGAGGTTGAACTAAACAACTTGGGAGTTTAAGGTTTAATGTTTTGGAAGAACAAGCAAAACAAAACACAAACCGAGTCTGCAATCCAATCGCTGTGTGGCCACATGCGGCTGACTATTCCGTTGTTGGAAGAGACTGCTGCTTCCATGAGGTGAATACTGAGTACAGTAACTCCAAGTTAATGTGGCAAGGCCCAAAAGCAGTTTGGCAAAACAGAGCTATTAATTTTACTGATCGGGTTCTGTACTCTGCTCAGCACGTTTACCGATACTCAAACAGCAAGAAGTCAGTAACCGACAGCTTAGTGCATTAAATACAGCTGCTCTGTAACACTAAGTCATCCGTTTACCCTCTAAGCGTGCTTCTTCGTGCAGTCAGCACCGCTGCCAAGTGCGCTAAGGAGAATTCACACTTTGCTACAGTTCAGTAAGCTCAGCTCCAGAGCTTCTGGTAACTTGGCTGCCGTGGCAAGTCACAGTTACACAACCAGCCGAGCCAGCGCCTCCCCAGAGCTGGGGGGCCAGCGCACAAAGGCAGAAAGAAGCAGGAACCCACATTTCAAAGGTGTCGTGGTTCTGAGCATTACAAAACCAGACTTTCTAATCTTCTACTGGACTGTAGATTTCGTGGAAGTTTGTTTCTTTTTTTCCTCAGGGTAGAACATTGCATAGTTTTAATCTCCACAATTAGAGAAAGCAGTGAATTCATCTCAGCCACTTGCATACACACTTCAGGCTGCAGTCTAAAGACAAACGACACTGAGCACTGTTCTCTGCATTCCTCAACTAAACCTAACAAGCAGGGCTGTACAAATCAAGGGATCGTTGCAACACCAAGTCACTGACATCTGTATTACTGATTGAAGCCTTGAATGGTAAAAAGGAAAATCTTTCACTGACATAATTGAAATAAAAAGTCAATTGATAGTTTTATTTCTATCATGTGGTTGTTTTTTGCTACAGTACACCAGTCACTTCAGAATCACAGAATCACCAAAATGTTTTTCTGGAGGAAGGAGCTTTATAAATAGCTTTGCAAAACACTGACAACAGCTTGATCCACTATACTAATTTCCATTGTATTGGAACCTACAAAAATAAACTCAATTTCATATCAGGGCAAAATATTCCACTTATTTAATTCCGCAAAGGTACAGATACTATTATTTGACTAAAGGAAAAAACCACAGCAACTAATTTAACTAGAGGAGATTATTTTTTGCTAACTAGGTGGTGATCAAAACTTCAACATCATGATTTTATTCAACAATGTTCATAGCTGCAAATCCCACAAATCACTACAGAAGTTATCTTAATAAGTAAAAGAACCCCAAATTTTATCCTCAGTCCCTCATTAAATGTGACCTGTAAAGCTGAAGTAGAAGAGGCAACTTATTTTACTTTGCATCTCTTCTGACCAAAACCAGAAGCAGGTCTTGTGAAGACCATGGGAAGTTACCTTCTTTGGGGGGGCAGAGGGTGGTGGTGTCAGTTGGTTGGTTTTTTGGCCTTTTTTGTTTGCGTTTCGTTTTGTTTTGTTTAATTCTAGATAAAGACAAGTCTCAAGAAACTGTAAGAGATGGTTCTCAGTAGATAATTCCAGTCCAAACCCAATGAGCTTCTGTATTTTGGACATGTTTTCAAAATTCCAAACTAACTGAGGCCCTAGTAACTCATAACCTGTGCCAGTCAGAAGTCTGGCCAGCTGTATGAAAAGGAATAAATATGCAAGAAATAATATACCTGAAAATTTGGCCTGGGACATTACAGTGTTAAAATGCAGTAAATACAGATTACTATAGAGAAAAGGGGCTAATTTTCATCTCCCGGTAAGGAAGCATTGAAAACAAAGAAGTCACACGGTAGCTTTAAGGATATTTGTTTGATGTCTCAGGTGAGATGACAAAACCAGCTCCGAACAACTGGATGTCTTCCTAGAGGCACTGAAGGGCCTGCACAGGACAGAGCGAACCATAAAGAAAACAGTGCTAAATAAAACGCAGCTCCACAAAGAACCAAGTATCTCTCAACACGGTGAAAAACAGAATGGAGGATCCAACACATAGATCAGTCCAGATTAGCATGCAAAGGTTGTTAATTCTGCAAATTACTTAATTCATGGTTAATTAATACTGTTCTTGTCATATTTCTGTATATCTGAGAGCATGGAGGGATTTTAGAGGGCATATCTGAAATTCTGACCCAGTCGCAAACTCTTTGTCTTCAGCTGCATGTACTTAGGAAGCTAACATCAATGTGCATCTCTCCAAAGGCTCTCAGAGACGTGCAACACTAAATTATGACATTTCAAGTACAGAGGTCAATGACATGGCTTCTGAAACCAATACAATCTCCAAGCTTCCTAAGCATTTCAACTCTGTTGAAAATAGGAAGTGAATTTACAGTGTTTCTTTCAAGTGGTAAAGACTTTAAATAAATAAATAAACTGAGTCGAGATTGGGATTTTATCTGAAAGTCACTAAGGTATAAAGAAGCCAAAGCAGTCCACGCAATTACTAAGACAGCCTTATATCACCCCCTCTCTCACAAACACGCCTACGTGTAACACACACGTATAATAACGGCAACATCCGCAGTCCTTCCGTTGGGAAGTTTCTGTAGTAACATTCAGAGGATTCTTTAGTCACCTTCACAAATCCTCCAAGACTGAGACAAAAAGCCTAAATTCTTCAATACTGCCTGGAAGTTCCAGTTAGGGTCAAGCCAATTACGCTGTTAACAAAGCATATCAATTTGTGCATCCACACAAGTACTGACCACCCTCTGCTCCTTTTTAATAGTTTTGTGAATAGCCACCGAGGTCCTGCTGGCTGCTCCTAGTATTTCGTCTCTCCTGCCTGCGCTGTTCAGAAATAGTCGGCAGCAGCAGAGTACGACTCTCAACGGCCAGTATCAGGTAATGCCCAGGCACAAGGGGCTCTCCCCAAAAGCACTCAAAGTAGAGGTCACTCAGCTTACCTGCTGCAGACAACTACGCTGTAATGAGTTGCAATTCCCAGGAAAGCGATTTGCAATATGACGGGGCTGAGAGGTAAACAGTACCGCTAACTCGGAGGAATATTTGGCCATCAAAGCAGCACAAGACAAACTAAACAATAAAAAAAGGCCTGTTCTTTTAATGCTGAGTACTGGACCATAAACCTACATAGTAATGTCAAAAGCAACGTATTAATAAAATGCAGTAAAAGAGAAACAGATAAAGTGCTCAAAATGGATCACCTGGATTACAGATAAACATCAGATTTATCAAAATACTATTTACCAGAGCAGTGCTCGGACAAAGTCCTCGGGAAAAATCTGTTTGACTCCGAGGTTTACCAAGAGAGGTCATGTAAGAGGAAGGTTGCTAGGAAGTAAACCTGGGGTTGATGAGCAGTATTCTAGGGCTCCCGGGACATAAGGAGGCAGGAAAGCGCTCTGAGCTCTCACTGCCCAGCAACATGCTCTGCATTTCTCAGCCCACAACGCCAGCTGGCCCTTTTCAAATACTTTTCAACATAAATTTCTCTCAGGTGACCTTCTGTTCTGCCTCTACAGAGTCCTTTAAACTTGATTGCCTAAGGAGCCACAGAGACACCTGAAATTCTGGGTGTTGGCTTGTATGTTTAGACATGAATTACGGATTCCCACCTCTGAATATGAACACCACAGCCTGAAGTCTTCAATTAGAAGTTAACTAACATTGTGCTCCAGAAAACAGAAATCAGTATGGGCTTCGCTGGCTAAAACCATCAGACTAATTGCATCTTCCCAGGCAGTAATGCTGGTGAAGTTAGATACTAGTCTCTCCAACTCACCTATCCACAGCATCAAAAGTAGAGAGGCCTGTTTGGTTGTATCCAACATAGCTTTTCATGCCAATATTCACCTGTATCTGATGATCTTCATAAATTTATCCAGCCGCATAAACAGAACAGGGAATATGAAAATAGAGTCCATATTCAGACAACAGAAGTGAGCCAATATTTATGGAATCTAGTTAGTTTATAGAACAAAAGATATCATCGCGAGTGTTTTTTTCATTTTAATTACAGAAAATAGCAATGTACTACAACCAATGCTGCAAGGCAATCTGCCAAGAGAACTAACTAAATGCACGGAAATACTTTTACCAAAATAACTTGTGCTGAATTAAACGTTTTGCTGCTTTATTTGATTTGACTTACTGATCATTTAACTGTCACCAAATTCTGAACTTAAGAAGTGGCAATATTTAATGACAATAAGACACTGTAGATCATGTGTTAATGCTGATTAATGCACTTCCCAAGCGTGCTGGAAGCACTTGGCTTGCCTTGTACCTTACCCCGTGCACCCAAGGCATGCATTCATCAGCACTCCTGCTCAGTCTGTCATGTCTCATTGCTGCAGTAGCGCACCATTCCCAGTGTGTTTGCTTTGAGCCTGCCTCAGTCAATTTACATTACTCTGCCCACCCAAACCCACATTTCTGAGATTCACCCAGCTCTTGATGATCAGGGGCCTGTGTGTTTAATAACATTTTGCTCTGCCAGTCTAATTAACTCCGGCACTGTATCTGCAGTCAGATAAAATGCTCATTTCACACCACATTAATTTTTATCAGCTGAACATTAAGCAACACAAAGCTATCTATGCTTGGTTTAATTTACATACTGACAGAGCTACAAAGCATTACTGCACTGACTGCAAAGCAAATAAGTAGAACTGGCATCAAACATGGCTCCTTCAAAATGAAATATTGATTTGCAAGACTGGCATCCCAAAGTGAAAAAGAAGAAAAGAAAAAGAGAATGAGAAATGACTTTCCCCTGTCAGCACTAGAAAAAAATAGGCGTTTTGTAACCAGCATTTTCTTAACTGTTATAGCTTGAGAGGTATATTAAAAATAAAACTTATTCTTTGATTGGCCAAGAAAAGTTAGAGGTGATGGTAACACTTCTCACGACTTAGAAAGAAAAGGAAAAAGGGGCCGAGGGGGTGGGACATGACAACTGTGTTCGAGAAGACATCTTAAAAGACTTTCCTGCTCTCTTCGCTGGACTAAATTTAGTTGAGCAGTCCCTGTTTTGTGGACTAGGGCCGTAAGTCAAATTTGAAGTAGGATGTATGAGAGACCCTGGAATTCTACTATATGAATAAAAATACAGAAGAAAAATTCTGGGAGCCTGGGATTTTATTCAGAGTCTAGCAGTGGCCCTTCAGTGCTACTTAAAAGCACCTGTGACCCTACAGTGTCCAGAATAATAAGCGTTCATTTGCACACATACAAGCTAGCCCTGTAGATCAGTCATTCCCAGCTTTTCCAGAATGCTGCCCCACAGTAGTCAGGTGAACACCTTGCTTCAAAAATAAAAATATCCTGCCATCCACTCAACTGGCCAAAGTTCAATCTTTGCTAAAGCTAATTATGAATCTCACATCATTTAACTGCTACAGTATACATCCTCCTTCGGGCTTTATCTAGTCTTTGGTTTGAAGTTAAAACAAAAAAGTAGGCAGGTTCAACTGGGCTGCGTGGCAAAAACCTCACAGAGGCTTAGCAAACGTGCAAAATTAATAAACGAGTGCTTTTTCACTTCTGCCTGTAGGTTCATGTACTCGAGTTAGCACCATTGAGTATATAAACGATCTAATGATCTTTTTGCAGTTCCTCAGCCATTCTATACATTAGCAATGACTCTACTAAGAAGGTTTCTGCTCACAAAAGTGCACTAGGTCATCAGAACAAGCACCTGTCACATAAGCAGGCAAGAAGAAAGCTCATAGGTCCTAGAGGAGACTGAATAGGTAATGTTCAGTGTTCCTTTCCTGAAGGAAATATCCTGAAAAAGATTTTGTGAAACTTCAGGAGCTCTCTTGAGCGATTTGAAGAGCTTGGATCTCGGCCCTGTCCAGCTGCATGGCCTTCTGGTTGCTCTGCCTTGAGAACTGCGATTGGCGTTGATACAGTTAAAAGTCTCTATGACATTTGAAATTTTCCCTGTTTCAATGGCCTCCTGTGCTTCCCTGCCCCCATCTCCAAGTGGGCAGAAGAGTAAATCTACACTGGACTGGGCAATCACGGAATTGTTCCCTGAGGAAATTGGCTACTGCTGTGAAATCTTTCTTTGCTGTTGAAGTCGCCTTTACGAGGAGCTCTTTTCAAAGAGTGATACAGTTAATAACCTCCTACCTTGAAGCACTAATATTCAGCTTGACTGGTAAGTGAAAAATCATTTCAAAACAGGACATGGTATTATAGCTATTTCTTTTGACTGCAATGCAGTTTATTATTGTATTCCAGCTATTTTGGGAAACAAGTCAACTTAAAATGTCATATTAATTATTTACAAAATACTGACATAAATGAAATGAAGATTTGACTGAAAGAACAGTTCAGTGCCTAACTCTGCCTTCTTAACGAACATAACAGGGAACTGCTGAATAATTTTCTGCTTACTCTACCACAATCTTCCCTTCTTGTCCCTTCCCTACAAAACAGACCATCAAAAAAACCTCAGGCTCAGACATCTCTGAGTCTTGGATGGGTCAAAAATCATAACCAAGTCTAGATTCTATCTTCAGATAATGCTGGGGAACTGTTTCATTTATCTTTATAGAACATTCCTTCAACATATGTTACAGTTAGCGTCTCAGGGCACACTCACTTTATTTTCAGCTGTGCTTTGAAATACGAGAAGCAAAATAGCCCCAGAATACTATCCTAACTAAAATCAGTCACTGTTTAGGAGTAACTACAATACAAAGATTATTGACCCTTTCTGACTTCCTTGCAGATTAGTAGCAGGCAGTTTTCTAAAACATTAAGTCAGTCGGAACCCAAAGGATAACATGACTTCTAATTCAAGGTAACTGGAATGAAGAAAAGTGAAGAGAAGCTGATTAATTAGATCCGTACAGTGAACTAATTTGCATCCCTATTCTCACTGGTTTTCTAAAAAGAGAATCAGCGTATGTTTGTGCCTCACATCTTCTGGTTCTCTCTCACGTTAAAAAAGACAGATTTTGCAGGTGAAAAAAAAATCCTATAAAAAGGTACTATTTCCTATTGGGACACACACGATTTTTACTGGAATAAAATTCCCTTCATCACTAGTGTGTGTGAGATAAGAAGCACCCAAATTTGTTCTTGGAATTCTTCCACGAACTTGCAGGACTTCCAGTACTGCCATTACAGAAAATCCAAATGGTTAATCTAAATTATTTCATGCATCCATGTCTTCTGTCATGTCACCTTTTCTATCCTGAAAACAGAACGGTACAACCCTTCCTTGCAGCTCAAGCCTCACCTTGTGGCTAAGCTGGGGACCTGGCGGTACAAAAACCGCCCCACTAACCCCTCCTCTCTTTTCAAGCCACAGAAGGAACATCCGCAAGGACTCTACCTAGAAAACAGGAGGGCAGTTAAGGAGATAAAACACAGGAATCTTTGCCTTGTTTCTATCTTTCTAGCACAGGAAGATGCAGAAAACTGAGTCATCACACCGAATCTTCCATTTGAGGCTGCTGACTGAAACGATAGGTCTTGCAGCTGCAGAGTAACACCACATACTATCTTGGAAGAGATTCCTCTCAGTCCATTCATATTTCTGTTGTAAATCACATTTTTACAGCAGTGAAATTTTACTAGTAATCCCAGCTGCTCTACTGAAGTATTTTGGAGGCCCGAAGATCCTCATATATTTCTCTCAGCATCTAAGGCTGCACTAACTCACTTGCACTGAAGTGGCTGATACTTTGAAATAAATCTCACTTTATGGCTTGGAAAGATCTGGGCAAATATTAGCCAATTAATTCCCCTTGGACTTCGTGCCCCAAAAAGTGACATGAGGCCTTGCCAGGGCTATCAAACTAAACTTGAACTCTGCTTCAAATGAGCCTTTAATGCAGAGTTGCAAAGAGTTGTGTTACGGTCAGAATCGAACTGTCTCTGCAACAGCAAACTAACGAAATCTCTTTTCATGTGTTGTTTCGGCTTCGCTAGCCAAAACGCTGCTTTTTCAAAATAAGACTAGATGTGCCATGAGCTGTTGGCTTGCACCCTAGGCATATTTTCTAAAGCATTCCCCCATTTTGTATAACGCTTTTGTACAGCGTTATTTTCTGCCTTTCCCAGAATGGGGGAACCTAACTTACCTATCTGTAAATATTTCATCTTAAAATGAACAGATTCCCTTTCAAGACGCCATTCCATCCAACTAACTTTCCCCGGACTCCGCTTTTGCCAGATTTTGCATAGACTACATATTTTGATAACTCAGATAAGTAGTTTATTGCTATGCGGGCTTCAGGACTGAAACGTCACTGGCTGAGAGGGAGCAAGTATCGGTCTTGACAGCTTGGATGCTGCTTCCTTTTCTCAGAGATGACTTTTTTGACAGCACCAGAAAGCTTTGTCTGTTTCCAAACTCTAAGATATGACAGGGACTCAGAATGCAGGATAAGACAGACCACGGCAGGTCAGTGTTTTTGTCTACACAAGCTTACGGTCTCTTTGAATTTATAAACTAGCAGAGGAAAAGATGCTGAGGAGAAGGAGGGGGAAGAGTATCTCCAATTCTTGCAATAGGTACATTTTCCGCAGCCAGACCCTGATGTATTCAAGAGGAACCACATAGCCTTTGTTAAGCTATACATCCCATCCTTAATTGAGAAATGATTCTTAATAAGTCCGGGAGAGCTACAGGTCTCTCTGTCTCTCAAATGGGAAACAATCATATCTCACGGCAACTCATTACGTATTCTTTTTGTACCACGAGTTGTTTTAAAACCGTGAAATTAGTTCTGGCAGAGTGTACAGAGAAACACCCATGAGATGAGACTGAACAAGTTATGTAAGGTTTCCACACATTCCTCACAAATGTTAACTCTTCATGGCTAGAAGTCAGACTTTTATATGAAGTATTTATGTAGTACATAAAGGAAACGTGGCTTTTTTCTTCTCCCTCTGACATTCTGTGTATACAACATCTCCATAATTTATGTTTGGCAAAGAAACCTCCTTTCTCCATTGTTTCTTCTGATGCTTAGATTATTATCATAAAATATGGCTGTTATCAAGCAAAGAAGTTACAGTACCTATAAATTAGTTGAGCTGGAGCTGCCTGTGCTGACAAGTAAATTTACCTTCTGTGTGGTATACTGAAAGCTTTTTGAAATGTATCAGGACCCATTAATATTTGTAATGTCATCTGAGAACACAACTGACAGAAAACAAGATCAAGGCGATGATCGGCCTGATGGGTTGGACTCTCCAGCCTGGATACCTTCAGCTCTCCAGCAAGCACCACAAGGCTTTCCAAAGACTGTAGCCGCTGTCACTATCAGTGAGTTTTAATCTCTCTACAAGGAATACAAGCACATACACTGTGCAAACACTAGGGTTAGTAAACTGAAGGCCTTAAAAGCTGGATTTCTTCTGTTGTCCCGCTCAGCCTAGAGAGGTACGATGGCAACCGGGGTCAGGTAAATGGTACAGCTCAACAAATGCACATTTGGAGCTAGGAGGAGATTCCTTGTGCTCTCCTGCAAGTAGCATAGAGGGTTGGGAAACTAAGCTACAACTTCAGTTCAGCTTTGAGAGCTACACCTGGGGTCAGGACAGACCTGTGGCTTGAGGTACACTTAAGATGGGACCTTTGGTCTTTCTCCTTTTATATCGAGGCTCCAGCCCATTGCTGACTAAACCAACAAGCCTGACTGTGATACACACAGTGTTCAAAGAGAAAGAGGGAAGAATTCATGAGCCTGAGTGTCAGGACACAGCAGGATCTGTATAAAAACACATATTGTAAACTCAATCCCCTGAATTGCAGCTACAGTCATAATTGCTTAGGCTATGAAAAAAAAACTATATGAAACTTTTAGTGAAAGCTTTAATTAAATTCACGTTGGAAAGATTTTGTGTGAAAACCTCACTGCTTGCTAGACCTTTAGGAGTGCAATCTAATGAACAAACTGTCTTCATCAAGTTCCTGGAAAACAGGCTAGTTCTTTAGAAATGGTGTTCCTTTTACTTTTTATACTTTAACAAGAAATTCAACTTCTTTGACATAGTGGAATAAATGACACAAAACCCCCAAACGGAACAGAAGCAATATATTAGCTAGATTCAGTAGCTTAGATAAATAAAAGAAAGACATTTTCATTATATCGCAGAAGGTGACGACCACCTTTTGAAAAAACCTTCCACATGTTACACATATCTAAAACTCTGACATTTCTTGAGTTCTGAGGATAGCAATGGTCTCATTTAAGGCCATGCAAAGTTAATTAAACAAAAAACCAGAAGTTTTGCTTTTTAATTTCTAACAATCTTCCGTGAACATACTCTGCTAAATACATAATGAACAACACAAGTCAGGGGCTTGCTATTAACCGACGGGTGTTGAAGTTCTGAATGTTATACAAATCGCAAGAAGAAAAAAGTCTCATTGGCTTGTTCTAAAACTGGATTGGGCCATTAAAAGAGGAAACAATTTTAGCTGCTTAGATATTTCTCAAAGCAAATGGGACCCTGGAGTTGAGCAAAACTGCAGTACTCCTTCCAAATGTCTTATTTTCCCCTCTTTAAACATTCTGGGAAATTGCTCTGAATATGATGCCAAAACGTAAAACTGAAAAACAGAAAGGATATTAAGACTGTCTGAATTACAGATGTTTCTAAAGACTAATGGCAAAAAGATTTGAAACAGACTGACCTTAAATGTCCTTATTCTCAACCTGTTTAAAGGTCTTGGGTTTGTTTCTTATAGTTTACTTCTATATTGGGGCTGACTCGAAATGTTAACCATTCACAGAAATTTTATAAAAAGAATCTAAAATTTCTCCTTCATGCAACTGAACCCACTGTATGTGTTACAAACAGGTAAGACTTCTAAAATCCTTGACAACCTTTCTCTACAAGGTGCAGCATCCGAGAGGAACAGATGACCAACAGGCACATACAAGCCAATATCCCCAGTGGAATACTCGAGCTTGTGCAACATGTCAGCCTCTTCCCCCGGCCACTAAAATTTAAAGCACCATTCACTAGCAGCTGATAAAAAAGGAAACCAAAAAACACTAATACAACAAACACTTCTGTTGATTTAAAAAAAAAAGAGACAAAATCTTTCAGAATGTCCGTCCTCGTTTACTACTGCCGACACTTGCCATATGAGAGGGCATAAGGAGTGAAGACATAGAAAGACTTCCAGTTGGGTAATTCAGCTTTAAAGTTAGAAAAGAATAGAAGAGCCTATAGCTCTTCGATCTATTGCACGTTACTTTTGTAAAATTCCTGGTATTCCATTGCCTGTTGCCCTGAACAACGCTGGTTTTATTCTGTTAAATGGAAGGTTCATCACTGCGGTTAGTAGAAAACCAATGCAATTGGTCGTCATTGTTTTAATAGCAGTGAAGTAAAAAATTTTTCTTTACAATTACATCCTTTAATCATTATCTCTTTCTTTGTTCATTCCAGGGGAAACCAATACAATTTACTTCTAAATGCAGTGATGTGCATTGCTGTAAATTTACCATTTTTTTTGCTTCAACCGATACCTAATGCTTTCAAGGTATCCCTGACTTGATGCTTCAAAATACCTTTCTGCATACCAACAAAACCATGCAAGGACAGAAATTCAAGCTCTTCTGCCTGAACCTCTAAGAGTGGAGAGGATGCCACATACACCACTATAGCCTGACTCACTCCAGGAAGGGTTTTGTGTGTGTGATCTGATCCTTCTTTCCAACTGACAGTGAACTGAGACTTCAGCTCTGAATATATAGTATGCATGACTGAATGCACGGCACAGACAGTTCTATCTCAAACTGAAAAAGGACAACAGAGGATATGACCCTCTTGAAAGCTGGTCTAAGTCATCAGGAATGTGTTCTGCAGCTCTGGAACACCCCCAGCTCCATTTGTGATGAGTAGCCACAGGATGCTGTGCACTTTCCTCACTGCTGCTTTCACCTTGGTAAAACTGAGATGAGAATGAAGAGTCCAATCTTCCAACACATCAGGAAAATGTGAGGTTTAAACTAATCTCTAATTGCAAAAAGTAGTAAAACTAACCAGCAGTATCTCTCTCTCCCCACCATTTGAGCTTCTGTGTGAGTTTTTGTCTGTGCACGTGTTTCAGGGACAGGCAGGAGCAGGAGGAGACTCCTTGCAGTCAAGGAAATGGTTTTGGCAGAAAACACTTTTTGCCTGGCTGTGAAAACCAAGATGTGGCTCGAATTGTGATTTCATTCAGATTACAATTACTTCAACATAATCTACAGCCAAACATCCAAGTAAGTCTGTCCAGCTCACGAGACTCGGACCTACTGATTTATCCCAATATAGTTAAACTCTCCAACAGCCAAGGAAACACTCACCACCACATGAATTACTTCATTGTTACAGTGACAAGAATTCAAAGACACCTCACTCCCAAAGTAAGCGAGAGCATCTTGAAACACAAATGACTGGCTATTTGTTAGCCCAATCCAACATCCAGTATTTCAGCTTGAAGTAGACACAGACCCTCCCCTGTTAAAAACAAACAACAACCACACACACACAGAGAACACGACCACAAAAAACCTGTGTAATACTAAAGTCGAAGAATAAGTGATTTAGAAAGTAAAAGACAAAATAATTCTATATTCCATATGATTTCCACCTTTTAATGGTAGAATTCCAAAATAAACCACAGTGCCTTCTCATACTGAGAGTGCAAAGCGGCATAATTCATTTACCTTCACTTGCACAAGTATTTCAACTATGAGCTTTATGATTCGTCCCTAAAGAGCCTGCAGTACAGCCAATGCACTTTGGTTGGTGAAATACTGCTTGGAATTGTTCCCTTTTTCTTGGAAAAGTCCAAGCTGTCAGAAGGCTAAATTTTCTGCTCTCTTTCTCTATTTTAACATCACTCAAGAAAAGGAAACGCCCATCATCGAGTTGAAAATATAGCCTAACTCATATGTTTTTATAACTTCGTCTTCCCTAACAAAAATAATGCAAGCCACCAGATGCAAACACACAAGACTTTCCATGTTAAAAGGTTATTTTCAAGTGGCAATTTCAAGTAATGAAAAATTCAGAAATGTGGAAAATAAATTGTCTAAACTCCACCCAGTTTTACAACAATTTAGTTACATTTTTACAGTGATGGCAAAAGGTCAATCACTGTACCAATTTTGTAGACCTTGGTACTAGGAGTTTCCAAAGAAATTACTACGAGAATTTCTGAATAGGGAAAAATCATTCTTCTATGCTTAGCTCTGAAGTTACCCTCTTCACGAGGTAAAAAGTTTTGACTGAAATAAAAAAAAATTACAGCAAGCAAAAAAAAAGGAAAAACCCCTCCCTGTATGTACGGATTTTAGTGAAGTCAGAAGTAATCAAGATCACTGCTCATCTTGTGGAAAATGCCAATTGACTAATTAGTGAGGAAGTTTTATCTGCAAGATATCAGCCTGAGCCACAAACCAAGCAACGCTCTTACTGCCCAGTAGCTCCGAGTGATACCACCACGGCAAGTAACAATATTACAACTTCACTATTTCTTGACAAACCAAACAATTCCTTGAGTTTAAAGTTCTAGAGAGACTTATAACTAAAATTTAGTAAAATCAATGTCTTCTGTATTTCTATCTAAAAACCCTCAACATACTAAACCTAGTGGCCAAGAATTTTGGTTATTTTTCAATATAAAGCAGAAAGCATGAATTCTGCTGATTTTGCGTCTCACATTTAATATTCTCCTAACCTAAGTTGCATTTAACTAACACTACAAGAGTTGTCTTGTATTTATGACAGTGTCACAATACTGCATTTTAGAAAATGCAAATGTATGACATAAAATCCAATAAAGAAAAATAATGCACCTAAGTCAATATTGACTAAACCTAGCTTGGTAATACAAAAAGTGCACATTTCAATATTATTTTTGAAAGCAGATCCTAATCCTTATTCAGGACACTCACGACATCTATTAAAGGCAGTGAACACTGTAGTCTTCACAATGGCTAAATTCTGTTGTGTAGATAGATCACTGTCTTGTACCTAAATATATTAGTGGTTTCACACTTCATTTTTCTACCTCTACAATTTCCCCTCGCTTGGGGGCATAAGATGATCTCTTTATTTCTTTCCCTCCACTTTTTAAAGATTCTCCTGCATATAGTTGTATATTGTATAGTTGCATAGTTTTCCTACAGCTTCGTATCTCTATGAAACCTGCCCCTAAGTTATGCTTTCACTTATGGTCCTTTAAAGAAATAGTTCCCCAGCTGTGACTATCACAGGTTAAGTTAACTAATAAATACTCCAGGAATTTACTTTGCATACTGGTGATCCTTTCATTAAACTGGAATACAGAATATAGACGGAGAGCATTCCTCCTTATAACAAAACATGATCTGGACGTGTCTCCCCTAGAGTCTCAGACACAGCACACAAAAATCTTGCTCTTCAGTTACCAAGTTATTTGTAAGGAACTTGAGACTTGTTTGGAAAACCAGTTTTCTCTTCTTTATAGGAAGTCACAAGAAGTCTGACAGCAATCTAATCCAAACATGCATGTGAGGTCAACTTTCTTGAAGGGTTACAGAATGTCCTGGCACAGAGGTATTTTCTTGAGTCACAGACTTTATTTTCTGCGGTTCTACACCATTCTATAAGTCTTCCTTGTTAGCTTGTACTCTCTGCTGGGTACAGATGCCCCAGCTGGGGAAACACTTCATTTTTAATTTAATTCTGAACACCTCAAAGGATGGTGAAGCTTCAGAAAGTAATGGAATTACAGAATTTTCCATCTAACCTTCCAAAGTAATAATAATCTGACAAATAATAATTTATTCAACACTCAAACTAAAACAATTTTACTTAACATCCAATTTAAAGCTACAGTCAAGGCAACTGTTTTCTTCCACTGCTGATCACACTCTTACTACAGTTCACACAGACACAGACTTCGTATGCAGACTGAGATAAGAATGAATTCTCCCTGTTTTCTTGACTCTATTTCTTCCCTTAGCTGCCTGTACCATCCCCTTCCAAGGCACCTGGTGAGAGACTGATGAGCTGAGGAAGCAGTTGAGATCCAAGTGTGTGCAATGAACATCAAGCCATTTTTACAGAAGCCAGATGAACTTGGCTGAGACTTGGAATGAGCATTCACTCCTAACCTAAGCTATTCACCACCTAACAACTGGGGGGGGGCGTTCTGTTAGTATAAGCAAACACCATCAGCACCTTGCCTTTGCAATAGTTTATACCAGTCATATGTTAATGTGAAAGATGAAAAATATATCAGTTTCTCATCAGCACCGTAAAAGCACACACTTCCATGGATTATACAGAAAAGCTTTCATGCAATATTAAATCACCATATTTCGGTTGCCCACCGTTTGACAAAATACATTAACATCTTACAGTCTTCCTGCAGCATGCGTTTATGGTAAAATATCTGATGAACTTCTCCTTTTCTCGTATTATATACAGCTTCCTGCTTATCACGTCTCCACTGAAATTGCCATGATGAACTCTGGCACCCAGCAATTTGTACAAAACCACACATAAGCATCTCTCTACAAACAGACCATATTGCACTTAACAGTACCACAGAGCTTGGTCTCTCTGATTAGCAAAAGCACTAATGGGACTTCAGCATAAGCAGAACAACAATACTATTCCATCCTACTAATGTATAGGGGAGAAGATTTTCAGAAAGGCATAGAAGAATTACAGTTTCTATGAAATGGTGACTGATTAAACACACAAACTGAAACGCCCATTTAGAAAACAGACTGAGCGTTCAAGGCACAGGATTCAAGACTGGCATATAAAAGGCCCTAGTCCAGTAATTGATTATTTACACACAACGGAAGAGCTGCAGCGAGGCAGCCTGAGAGGGCTCTAACACAGGAGAGCCAGCTGCCTGTTGGTCCAGGGTTCCCCTGACTGCAAAACACACAGTTCTGACCCTGATCTCACTGCAACAGGGCTGGGCCTTCCACTTGAATGGCTCTAGAAACCAGGTAACGAACTCACAAGAAGAAATGCATTCTGCAGCCAGATGAAGTGCAGAATTTTATACGTTACTTGCAGATTAATGGGTCAGAACTACCTATTCACACTAAGAGCTGGAGAGCTTCAGAGAAGGGCAAATCTCTTCTTTTTCTGTATTTGAAGATGTGACAGATGCCGAGACACTGTCCCAACCTTGTGTAACGTCTAGAAAGAGAAGGCCCTTCCTGCAAACTCCGGTGTGTGTTTCCTCACACATACCTTTGTACACAACACTAGTACATCAACAAGTAAGTAGCCTATGTCTCCCACATACACCGAAGCAAGGTCAAAGCAAAGCTCATCTAACGGGACATGCTAAAAAAGTTACTGGTTACTCTACCCCCGTATTAACACACACCAGCCTTTAAACTTGAAACTTACATGTATCACCACAATTTAGAAACAAACAACAACCACCACCAACCCGAATTTAAAATCATACTTGTAACAAAATATACTGTAGTAAATATGATCTCTTAAATGCATTACTACAATTATTTTTATTATATTAGATATTATCATAGGTGGATT
Source organism: Pampusana beccarii (assembly GCA_013399365.1). Taxonomy (NCBI): domain Eukaryota; kingdom Metazoa; phylum Chordata; class Aves; order Columbiformes; family Columbidae; genus Pampusana; species Pampusana beccarii. The sequence continues at coordinate 1,028,058 of VWYH01009684.1, forward strand.
ATTGGGATACAAATAATCAGTGAGGAAATGTAATGACATAAATCTTATTTGACTATTTTGTAGAAAAATACCAAGTAGTGATGATTTTGATGCATTTTTAAGACTTCTGTTCACTAAACATAACTTAGCAAATGAGAAATTTTTTTTTTGGGGGGGGGCTTTGTTTGTTTGTTTCCTGGAATTGACTAAATACTATATTAATCCCTTTATTTTCTTATTATTTTGTATTGCTTATTTGCTGTTAAAAGTGTTCCTATAATTCTTACAGAAAGTATAAACTCCTGTCTGCCCCGCAATTCACATGCAAATCTGAAGAGGCAGAATTTCTCTCCATAAACAAATCTGTGACGGTCCCGATGCATAAACACTTCCAAAGCAGATGCTTAACATTCAAAATTATGCAACAGAAATAGTGCCTGACAAGTAGAAATAAGAGCGAAATACTGATCATGACATCAGGATTACCTGGAGATGTGTTTAATTCCTCGCCCCCTCAACAGCCCCCTCTCCCCACATCCTCTCCAGAGGAAACCCAGGAAAGGAATTCTCTCTAGACTTGTATCGACAGGCTAAGTAGTGCAAGCTCCCAGCTACGGTGGTGCAAATTACAACCCAGATTAGTGGGGGCTCTGGTTAGTTAAGTCCAACAATTCTGACCAGGACATGATCAGCATGTAGGTTTTCTAAACCCTGAACCAGCTACATGTTCCAAACCAGGGGGTTTTGTTGCATTATATTGAAAGGAAAAAAAATGGCTTCTATTTTTAACAACTCTTGATACTACACCTCATTTGACATAAATGCCAAAGGGAGAGTTACATGGAGTAAGATTTTTCTCTTTACCTTACTCCTGCTCCCCATTGAGAATGGTGCAATTTTGAAAACTGGCTGATACTTATTTTTCTTCCCATTATACTGCAGGTGTAGGCGTTACTCTTCACTTGAAGGTAAGTCATTTAACCCTCACAATGCTTTTGATCCAAAGCAGCATTTTGATCAAACGGCATTCATTACAACCTGCAATTCTCTCAGGTTTTACTACATCATCATCCTTGCTTTATAATGGAAGAGTGATTGACTCCCCAGTAACAGACAACATGCCAGTGGCTTAGCGAGTCGCAGCATTCATGAACCTGAAAGTACAGGCTCTCTCTATAACCATCATTCCACTCTCTCAAACACTGGGGCACAGTCTCTGGCCTCATAAAACCAGAATAAGTTAACGCATCTCCGTAGAGTCAGATTCACTTCATGTGAGTACATCAGAATCAGACACAAAATACTGATGTGGATTTTTTAGCCCACAGTGACTGAGTACAACTAAGTCATTCATCCATTATAAAAAGAATAATACTCACTTGTTATTAATGGTACAGATTAGAGGTAGTTGATATAAATGCTGCGGGGTGGGGAGGTTTGTTCCATTCCTATACAATTCTGCTTTTTTCACTGGGGCTATGCCAATGTGAAGGCAAACAGAACCAAGACCAGGCTAGGAAACCCAAAACCACGGTTCATTACGACAAGACCTGGGTTACCTGGCCTCAACTATTAAAGCATTTATGCAAAACAATTCTAAACAGCTGCATTGAACTCAAGGAACTAGCCATGCACTCAGTTTTAAGACTTGAAGACGGAATGGCACTTACTGCTTAATTGACCTTAAAAGCCATCTGACAATCCGCAATTTATAATATCAAAACACAAATGAGCTAAAACAAGAACAACAAAGCTGTGTGGAGGCTACAACTGCGATGGCCTTTCTGCATCTCCAGATGCCAGCTAATAAATCTCAGCAAGCTAAAGTAAACAGCTACAAACCCAAAGCGCATTTGATCCTGAATATATTGAATTAGGAATTTCAATTGCAGTAACAAATACATTGAGCAATTATCCCACTAGAAGAATAACTTTTCTAGGTGTCAAACTGCATTAAAATTACAGACTATTTCTAAGAAACCTAGTTAAAGAAAGTTACTAAAAAAAACCACCCAGGTAGGTCAAATTCAGGAATCTTCCATAGTCTGAGAAGTTTGGAATGTACCTTTGAGTTTATGGAAGAGCTTTCAGCTTCTATTAATACCTTGAGAATGAAGCCCAGGCTTTCAAACACACAGAGCTCAATCCTGCAGTTACTATTTAACTAAGAAGTTACTAAGCAGATTTAGAGCCAAAATGCTTAGGAACAAGGGGGATGGAAAGAAAGTGCAAGTACCTGTCCTCATTCTCAGTATGTGCTGGATGGTACATGGAAATAGTATGGCTGGAAGCCTGTTGCCTAGGGTGGGATCTTGTAGTTGGTATGACACTAGATTGCTTTAGAATTTGAGACTTCTTGAGAGCTTAAAGAACATACAGGTCAAGAAATCCTTGTTCGCTTCCACAACCTACTTACCCCAGCGGAACTAGTCACAAATTTTCATCAGAAATTCTGAGTAAGCAACAAGAATTCTCCGCAAATTTACGAAAGCCATCCAAGACATCGGCATAAAGCCAACGACGAGGACAGAAAGTGAGCATATTTTATTCTTGCTAGATGGCAGAGTTGCCTCTACAACATGTTCTCCTTGTCAGCAGCCCACAGTTCTGGCAGGGTTAACCATGACAGACTCCCTCGTCAGAAAGAACTACTGTAGAGCATCAAGACACACATCTTCGAAGGCATTTTAGTGTACTAAATTAAAAGCAGGTTGTCTTTCCTTCCTTATAGACACTATCTTAAATGGGTGACGTCCCATTTTTAAATTGTTTTCAGCTGATTAGTATTTGTATCCATAGTGCCAAGCAGTGAACAAACAAAAGAAAATATGCAATCCGTCATCTAAGAAGAAACTGCAGAATGCAAGATTGTGTACTTCAGAAGGTTATCCAATCTCTGTAGTAAGTATAATTAAAAACAATTCTTAAAAGGAGGAGGGAAAAGCGTTGGTTTTAAGTTTACATTTATGTTGTTAAATTTTCTAAGTGCAAAGAGAAGTATCTTTATGGTATCATTCAATTCACACTCCTCTCCCTGCCCGCCCCCCCCCCAAAAAAAACCACTCAAAACAATCTGAACCCACCCAACCAGAACTTGCAACAGTGCCAAAAAAGCCCTAACAAAACAACAACAAAGAAAAACAAAGGATTAATACCCAAAAATAATAGGGCAGGAAAGAAACTTACCTAATGGTAAGTGATTCATTACTGATCTTAGTCTTTGCAGATAGCGAAGGAAAAAAGTGCTAATTTGTGCATCTCTAAGGCACTGCAAAGCCCATTGCAAGCTTTGACGGAGCTTCCTCATCTCTCCACCCCACACAGGTGCTTGAGTTTGCTTCCTAGTGCTGTAGTATAGTACTAAAAGAAACCTAACAACCTACTGATGGTGTTTCTGTGTTTGAAAAGCAGCCTGGGATCACGAGCCAAAACTATAACAGAGGAAGAAAGAGAGAAAGAAACAAAACTTACCCACTCACATATACATGATATGAAAAATAGCCAACAGCTCTTATGGCTTTGCCTCAGCCTTAAAAGAAGAAGAGACCTTGAGAACTGCTGGCAGGTTAAACAACACCACAACACAGGTGAAAAGCATTTATGTTTCCTCTTTGGCAGGAAAACACAGAGGAAAAATATCATCCATTCCCATACTACCTTTAGATATTTGCTGCCAAAATAGGAGAGAGAATGATGGTGGTGTCAGTTTCAGTTGGGAAAAAAAGATACAGCTAATGACATTTTAATGCTATCTTAACATACAGTAAGTTTCATGTTCTTCCCTTGTAATATAAAATTATCTGAAAATGTAAATCTAAAGCTTCAAAACCCCAAGCACATTAGAAATCCTAATTTTTTAAACACATGGGTGTTTAAGTCTTAGTCTTCTCTGTTGCCAAAACAAAATAAACTGCACCAAAACAAAACGCAAACCAAAATCCAAAAACCAAGCCCACCAACCGGAAGATTGGTTTTCCCCATATGTGCATAAATAGGTGTCATTCAATACACATCAAGTTCAAAACAGATTATCATTTAGGGAGTTCAGAGAGGGTAGTTATTTTTCATGTATGACTCAACAGGTAAAATACATGAAAATTAACACAGTCATCAGAGAGGTATCAGCATCCAGTCAGCACATGAATAAAAAGGCTTTTTCCCGCTACCTCCATTCCCTCAGGTTGGGAAAAAGTCACTGTCTTTTCCAAGCTGCCCAGCACATTTAGCAGTGATTTCTATAAAACAGGAGCTCCTTTTCTTTGTACATCTGAAGTGCTTACCGCATTACAATCTTGGTCTTGATATAATGAAAGCAGAATACATTAGAGGGAAGCGAAATTTCAACTTTGAAGCTAACCACTTTGGGGAAGCATTATATGTTTGGAGGAAACTTTTATAGCACAGTAAACAATCCAACTACTGTGGTTACTGCTTGAGGAAGACTGCAGGTGAATTTCTTCCTGTAAGACTGAATGGTAGAGGGGGAAATAAAAGCAAAGGTGGAGTGTGTTTGGAAACCTGAAGGGCTTAAATCTTGCTTTTCTACTCACTTTGTGTGTGGGAGGAGGCAAACTGCTAATTGAGACTGTTTTGTTTTCTTCAAACATTAAATCATCACCTCAACAAAACCTCCTGGTGGTATGGTAAGGATTAACACCAGACCTAAGAGTATTCTGAAAATGAACAAACTGATTCCGTGCTTACCCTCGGTAACACAGCTTAAGCGTCTTTTATGCAGGGCTAGTTGGGGGGAATGTCAGAATGCTGCTTCAGACTGCCAGCGTACCAGCTACACCTAACTGTGAGGATTATCTGGATCCTGGATGAAACTGCAGTATCTCCCATTCCTACACAAACCTTCTGCATTTTCTGAACTTTTCTGTGTTGTCACCATTTAATTGCTACTACATCCTAAGCAACGTGTCATTATGTAAACTGCACTAAAGACCAAGTGAGAGGTTTAGGTTTACAGTTTTCTGCACTTCTACTGAAATGCCATGGGCTAAAATACACACAAACAGGCACAAACTGAAAGTATTTCCAACTCTAGCTAGTCAGATTACTAAACCGAATGACAAGCAATCCTTTGATAAAGCAAAACGAATATTTAAAATTGAGTTTTAAATGCTTATTCTGTAATTTAATTGCAAGGAATGTTAACTTCTAATTACTGTTATTTTTTTTTTCTTTTTTTTGGCCTTGGAGGAAATTTTAAAGTGTGACAACAGATTTTGCAGCTTCTGAATTTGAATATAAGAAAAAATTCAAAGCTCCTTCACTTGCTCTTTGGTACGAGACCTTAAAACCATGTCATAATAAAACATAACAATATAGCCAGATAAACGTGCTTTTTCGTTGTGGTTTTTTTTTTTTTTTTTTGAGAATCATCTGTGTGAAAGCCTAACTCTTTCTACCACATTTCTAGCACAATAATATTGGCATCAGATAGCTGCCAAGTACTGGAGAAAAAAGAAGGGTTTGTTGCCCTTCACCCCAAGAGTGTCTTCCAACACAAATAAAACAGGGTCAAAGCTGTTCTGCAGGCCTCTGCAACACTGATAAGATCAATGAGCTGCATCTCCATCATGTCATAATGTGGTAAAAGCAAGCACCCTGAAAAACTCATTTAAACTTAGCCACACTTACGTTTTAGTCATTGAACATGTTAAAATACTATTTTTAAAATATTTTTTCTGGTGCAGCTGACAGCTTTTAGAGAAAGCACGATTGTCTCTGATGAAGTATACATTACTATACTGTACATACCATGAAGCGAATACTGTATTGAACTGTTTGTGGCTGAAGAGCTGACCAGATAGCATTTAAACGCAATGACAGGAAGCAGGCAGGCTCAGAGAACAACAGAACATCTTCACTGTAGTCATGGATAGGCAGTGAGAACCCAGCAAACCAGTACAAGTTTTTGGTTAAATAGTTAGGTTATCAACATAAGAAGTATCAATTTAAAGCAGTATTTGCTTTCGGACCAAAATGGCTTTAAATGTCATAATTCTCAGCTTCAAACAAAAAGCCAAATTTTTAGAAACAAACACTTTAATGCGATGTCCTCATGTATTGTTGAAAATATTACTTAGATGTTGTCTGTTCCACCTCCTGGCTGCCAAGCACTTCAGAAAATCTAGATGGGGTCTTGTCTTTGCCAGAATCTCTGAGTTGGGCTCTTTTGTGAATCAGCTCACAAAAAGAACAGAACAGATAAAAGAGAGAAAACCATATTAACCAATCATGACAGTTTTGAAACATTCATCCCTTCCAATAATTCTCTTCTCACAACCACAAAACAAAACTCTCAGAGATAAAACTGTTACAGAGCCCTGTTATGAAAACTGCCACCCACAACTAACCTGAACTGGGTGGTATCAAAGCAATATCGGAAGGGTCATAAGCGCTCTGTGGAGAGCAGGTACAACGTTCAGGGGTTATATAGTTCATATGCAACCCACTGAGTTCCTTTTAAGGATACCAGGAGAAGACACATATTTAAACTGAGAAAGACTTGCAAGAGGGTTGAAGAAATCGTAGCTAGATGTGGTGTAGATTAGTCTGGAAATGAGGAAAAATATTTATGTTTTTATTTGACCAAAGCGCTCTGCCTGCGTGATGTAAAATTATCATAAGCTGTTCCAGGCAGATTTAGACCATGAGTAGTGGAAATACATTTAGTTACTTTCACATTATTCAATTTAGGTTGAAAGGGCTGAAGAATGACTAATACCATGAGATTTCTATTACATCTGTTCCTGAATGAGTCCAGATCTACTTCAGAAACTTTTGTCCATACAGCACTGCTGGTTGGAGGTTTGATTTCTTCCTTTCTATTTTGCAACAGTACTACACCAGCAAAACCTGTAGCACAGAGGCAGTTACACCACCGTGTTTTCACTTCTGTAGCTTACTGTAGTCAGGGAACTGACAGACACTGCACAATCAAAAGCACTTTTTTGTTGTATAAGTGGGGTTTATCCCAGATAGGTTTGGAGGCAAGGCTATGCCAGGAAACAATCTGTAACACAGATCAGTAATGTCTCTGCCATATGCATTTACAGTACCTGTACCAAAACCCTAAGGGAGCTTCCAGTTTTGCTACAGAATGCAGTTCTAGCATATTGCAAAACTGTTTTGCAGAAGTAAATACAAACAAACTAAAGTTTGACATTTGCGGTGCTTTCATTTAAGAGTCTTCAAGGCTTAATCTGATCTAACTCCAGAAACATGGGGGCTTCTAGAACACGTTATACTGAATTATTTGAAATGTCTACCAGTGGAAGAAATGAATTATTGTCTAGAAGCACCTATTTGTTTCTGCTGACTACAGAGAAAAGCTATATAAGTAGTATAAATGTAAATATTTTCAATGCTGGCATCTAAAGGTCCACAAGGTGAATCCCCCTCACTGCCTGCTCTATACTTTTATATATGTCACATCAGGCTCATTTCTGTCATGATGGAGAGTTGGTTACAATATAGATACGTTATTAGAGGTATTCTTTCTCTTACTCCTTCTCAATCACCACAAGCCTCCAAAACGCTAGTTGCAGAACTGCGGTCTGCCACATGAAGACTAAAATCAGGTACCCAGACCATCCTGCCATTTGGCTGAAGCCACTGATGGACTGGATGAAAGACCGAACTCTATGAAAAAAAAAAAGTTAAGTCAGTGTTTGCCAGAATTTCAGAAGTTCTCATTTTTAGGAAAGTTTTCATATTCTCTTGTGATGCAACAAAATGGTATGAACATCTAGGAAAAAGCTGTCATTAAAATTTAGCAGTCAGCAAGGTAAAAGAGAAGCAAGGACACACGACAGCATGTGATGATCTAGTAGCACAAACATGGTTCTTACCACATGAGATAGGATTTGACTTTTCTTTTAGCAGAAATATAGAAATACTGTGTTTTGTTTAGCTATGTTTCTATAAGCAATTCTCAAAAAAAATTAATTTGAATATATTAGGTTATCTATTCTGCTGTACAATGACAGGATAACCTAAGTCTGGTATCACGTCTCGCAGAGCTTTGCATAAAATGCCTCAGAGGAAGATGAACTCCCTTCCTCCAGCCATACTACACATGGTCATATTTGCAATCTTATGTCATATCAGCTGTGACTTTCTTACATATCTGGTCACTATTTATTCCATAAAGCATGAAAGCATTTTTAAAAATCAGTGACCTCCTATTAATTGTTTTTCTTACTACAGATATTTATCTATAAGCCTGAAACTAATTGCCAGGACAAGAATGGTCTAGATGTTTTTTCTTTCCCTTGGGCCAGCACAGGAGAGTGGAGCAGAGAGTTGTGGCAAAGTATCAAGGGTTGATAAGTACTGGATAATTTGTGGGTTTAAAAATTCAAAGTACATCAAAATCCAGAAAACAATAGAGAAGGCTAAAACCTCAAAAAGGCAAAACCAAATTATAACCTGAATAGACAACATATCTGATAATAAAATCAACCTGCCCTTCATTTGAGCTTACATCTGAGAAAAAGTGTAAGAGTCACACAACGACTGGGGCTCATTCGTTATAGTAACCACTGATGATTAAGCCAAGTATTTATTCCCACATATCTGCAACAAGAGCAGATAAAAAGGTCTGCAACCATCTTGGCAGCTCATTTGTAACATCAGTGCTCTCGGACATTTTCACTTACTAACACAGTAATTGAAGCTGGGAGCAAAAGTGATTCCCAAGGTATACTCTTGTCATCAAAAACCAAAAAAACGAACCAACCCCAAAGAACAAAACAGACAAACAAAAGAAAATAAACCCCAAACAAACAAAAAACAAAAAAAAGAACCACAACCAAATACAAAACCAGCAACAACAACCAAACCAGCAAACATGGCAAAGAATACAAAGCCCAAATCATCTCGCCCAGGATGAACTGCGACCCACTTTAGACCAAAAGGTCACTATAGCACAACCTGGGCCATGAGCTTCAGCTTTAAAGGTCAGGCGCTTTCCGCCACGTTCAGAATTTACTGCAGCTCTGACACCTAAAGTAGTCTAGGGACATTTAATGTAAAGTCAATAATCGTAAGTCATAGCATGATTCCAACCTTTTCACTTAGGTTTCTTTGGTTTCCATAAAGCAAAGTCACACAATATATATAAAATGAGACATTTCCACACTCTCCAAAATAAACTACAAGTCTAATTAGATGACTTACAACCAGCTACAACAATTTTCCTGTAAAAATTACACCAAGTGCTCAATAATAATGAATAAAAATAAAACTGTAATCACACAGAAAGTAACTAGCAAAAGAAAAGGAAATCTGGTAAGACATTTAAGGCCAGTAACCATTCATTTCCTTGACCGTTAGCGTTGAGCTGGCATCTTGGTGGCAGCGTGCTATGATCTGCAGTTGCCTCTGAAGTATTTCAGTTTCAGATGAATATGTGCTTTCAATGTGAATCAATCTGCCGGACTCTGGTTCTTTATCTACGGTAAGCTTCAAAGTTCCCCCTTCTATAAAGCCCTAATGAGAATCAAACATACTATGTACAGGATAAAGAATTGCAGTTAATTTAAATCAACTAAAAAAATGAATTCAGTGATGTTCTACGGCATCTGTAAGTATACTACTTTTCTTGCTTGCATACATCATCATAAAGCTGAAGTCACAGATATTCACCAACCTGAACGAACTAGCTTTCTTTTGATCTAATGTACAGAAATCACGCAAAGCTTTCAGTATTTCATGAGCAAAACTATGTCTGTCTTTAGGTACATTAGACTAAACCCATGGAAAACCTAGCTCAGATACGATTTCCATACTTCCCAGAGAAGCAGAAACCAGTGTTTTTCTCTGAGTGCAGCTATCAGCCTCCGAAAGCAGACAGATTTTTAACTGTCACACACCCCCACATTTCAGCTTTGCATGCACAACTTCCATATGCAATAGATATAAGTAATCTCAGTAGCAACCCTGACCTCACACATGGAAGCACCCACATACTTCTCACACCCACAAACACTTTCTCCCAAAAGTAATTCATGGAATATATAACAATATTATTAAATAAGTGTCTAATCATTAAATGCACAACCCAAATCTAGTGATGTGGGGAGCAGTAACTTTTGAAGGGAAACATCAGACTAACCAGAAGTGCAGTTCGATAAAGACTTTCGACTAAGGAAATTAAAAATATATTGCATTTTGATGAAGATGGACAAAATCAAATATTGAAGATAGATATACAAGATTCTGACAGCACTTACTGGTTGTTTTTTTTCCATTGCAAGTTTTAGCATGTTATTCAATAGCATGTTGCTGGATACTGGTGTTTTACATAGTAATTGTACCTGGTGGAATTTTTGATAAGTGTAGCAGTTCCTTCCAGTTTTAAAGTGTGTGCTTATACCCCCCCTTCAGTAAAGGCATGTAAGAGGAAATGGGGAACAACCACTGCAGCAGGTCTGACTGGGAATGCAAACCGGATCCCTCCTCAGCAGCACGCTGACAATAAGCAGCGTGCTGTGCTGCAAACTGCAGCCCTTAAGGGACCACGCTATTTCACTGGGAGAGAACTGCTCGAATTAGTCTCCATGCTCTGTAACTTACCACATCCACAGGGGTTGTGTACATGATTCTGGCCATGACTGCTTGGCCAAGGTAACAGTTGTACCTGTGCTGAAACAACACTTGTGTGAGATCCCTATGTATTCCATACTTGTAGTAAAAACACGATAAACTCAAGAACAATTGTACGATGTATTACTCAGTTTAGTCTGGAGATAGAAATTTTGGTCTCATATCCAAGGTACAAAACAGGTTTTTTCAACCCGAACCAGAACCCAAAATACCCATTTTACTGATGGGCTGGCAAGGAACTGACACTTCCGCTACTGACAGGATTCCAGTCGCCTCTTTCTCCCTGTGGTGTATGTGAATTGTATGCTTCATACAGATTCAGTTTCCTCTATGGTATAATGAAAAGACTAAAGGAAACCTCTTTAAGGATTTAAGGAATTCCAAGGTCCATATAGAAAGCAATTCCTAGAGAATCTCAGAATGACAGAATGTTAGGGATTGGAATGGACCTCGAAAGATCATCTAGTCCAATCCCCCTGCCAGAGCAGGAACACCTCTGATTCTTTTCAAAGGAGCCCATCTTCCTCCATTACTCCCATTTCCTTCTATGTCGTGCATGAAAAAGCTACACAAGACTTTACTTCTCCAAAGAACAGCTTAAAAATGGAACTACTATCACAATACTTTCCTCAGTAGATTACAGTTATTTTTCTTCCCTCATTAGGAGTACGTTGCACATACAATAAACTATTACATAAAAAGCTACTCAGGACTGAAATATTCAACCCTTCCAATGCAAGAAGCAAACCAGTATTTCTAAACATCTTCTCATGCTATTACATTCAGACTCATCCCACATGGAATATTTTCTTATTCAGTGCAATGGTCTTTCAGAGCTAGATCACAGCCGAACAGAGTTCGGCTTGATGGATAACTGGAACTCATCTGTTGAGCCAAGAGAATATGTCAAGAATGTCTAGTGAAATCTGTGAGACACCTGTTTTCCACATTCCCCTCTGCTCCCTGGAGCAAGTTGTATCAAAGGAAAACATCAGTGCTTTATGAACTGCTTTTTCTCCTTTCATGTCATCTAAGGAGATAAAGAGCAGCTCCTCAAAGCCAACCGTTATTGCACAAGCAGAGTAACTGTATTTAACACACGCGTTTATATTTGTATCACAAAATGGCTGCAAATGAAAATTCAGAAAGTTTACCTTACATGCAGATTATTGCCAGAAAGTTCCACATCACAGGAAGATAAACCCAAATGGATTATTTTCATTTTTCACCCTTTTTTCCCCAATAAAAAATAGGAAATAAAAAACTAAGCTTTTACAATTTTTTTTTTTTCAGCTATCCAACTCCAACAATCTATGCACTAAAGTAGATGCATAGCTATACACTTTAGATAAACCTGTGTCACATATGAACATCTTAACAAGATAAACATGGGAAGCAGAAGGAGTAAATTCTCAAAGGTCACTCAGCATTATTTTAACGAGTCTTTCCATGACTTTCCATTAAGTTACTGTATCAGGAAACAGTAACAGGTTACCAAATGCGTTACCTGCACAGGCAGTATGCTCTTCTGTTTTTCCAAGCTGATACATGATAGAGTGGTTGGAGAAAACACCAACTATCAAGCTAAAAGCATTTTAATACTCACTGTGACTATCAATCTACTTAAATAAATAAATTTACTACGATACTTATTTAATAAAGAGACAAGCGTTTGTCTTCATTACCTAATTGCATAACAAATTGGTTTAATTTTGTAAACAATCAAAGGCACGGATTAAAGAAAATCAAAGTCGGTCACTGTGGTGACTCACACATGCAGGGTGTCTGAAGCACGCGCAGGCTCGCCGCAGCAGCCCACCTGAACTAACGGACTAGAAGTCAGGCTGTCTTGTTTCTCAGCTTGCAGAAACTGATAGTGGTTCTCATGAGAGTTTAATGATTTGTATGCAGGGTACAGGTACAAGGACAGTCACCAGTCCCCAGTGGTATTTCTTTTGCTTCTCTCATTGCCTATTTCCAATATGGTAACAAGCAAACCCATAATTGAGAAGGTCCTTTGTTAAACCAGTGTGTAGTTTATTCACGGCAAAAAAGGTTCTACAATCGAAATCAAGTATTGCAGTTCTGTTGGCACGCTCTTCTCTTCTGAAGATTAGCTGCAGCACAACTTGAAGCCATTTCAAAGAGCCTTCAACCACATGTCCCAGCACAATTGCACTGTCACTCAACAGAAAGAATTTTCATGAAAATTTCCAAAGCTTGTAAGCAATTTATTCTATCCAACAATAACCTGGGTTGCCTTACAGTTTATCCACTTAGCATGCTTGCCTTGTAAATTCAACATGCTTCTTATTCCTTAATGAGAGTCCTCCAGAATATTTTCATCGCACACAAAATAACGCTGCCTGAAACAAGTGGTGATAACATTATGTTCAGATTGTTTATAGCATTACAAGAAATGCACAGCATGATTTGGCTTTCATCCAGATGCATTTAACTGCAGAATCCTCAACTAGCTTTCATTTCTGTCCTTTCATCCATCGAGGGGAATGGATGAAGATCTCTACACCACTAAACTTACTAATGGTATTTAATTAGTTTGCACTTTGACTAGGAACTGAGGGCTCTGGAATGCAAACACATCCTTGCATATCTATAAAGCATTTGCTAAAGGCCACATAACTTCTCATCAGTTTATGTCTGTAGCTGGTTTCTCCACTAAAAATGCTGAGAGGGTACTTTGCCCATACTGCAACCTAAATCCACCACAGGTGCGACCGAAAGACTAGCGTTCCTTTTAAATCCTGCACACACAGTAACTTCATGTTGAAGTGAAATCATGTCTATTCAGCAAAATGGGTGCCAGGATAAAACCTTAGACCTTTACTAGAACTGTGTTCCTGTGTCAGCTTGCATCTGTACCACATGTTGGTCACCATTCTGCCACATTTTCCAAGACAAGGAAATAAGCACGATTTTCAATTCCAGCAAGCACTTTACTAGGTCTCAGTATTGACACATAGTATTGTATTTGCTTTGTATTATTGCTATTTATTTCTAATAGAAACTGTGGAATCATTTCAGCATGAAAATATACAGTTCAGCGAAATCGAAAACAGACACTGCCCTCTGAATAGAGCTTGGGAGACAGAAAGCAAGTGACCCAGTCCAAATGACAGTTTTGTGCAGTACAATAGGCTGAAATGAGATGACATTTACAGCAAAACTTACTTGCACTTAAAAGCAAAACTAGGATGGATACCACTTATAAATAACTTGATAACACAACCCAGAAGGAATCATTCTCATGCATATGAGGGCAGGTTTGAAACAATATACTGTAACATATAACGAGGTCCTGGCAATCACTAACCATTGGGACATTTTTTTTCACTTCTTTCTACCAACAGAAACCAACAAAACTTGGTTTTGTTTTTTATGCTTCTTACAGCTCTATATGTCACTGATAGTTTGCCTTCCAAATTGTCCAAGATTTGTTAAAATGTGAACTCCTGTGTCTGCCTGAGTTATGTTGCATGAAGAAATGACACTCCACACAAACAAGAGAGAAATTCAAAGGACCCCAACAGAAGGGTCCTGAAAAAAGCAACGACCTTTTTCACCAATTTGCTTTTACCACAGTTCTTTGTAGCCATTTACAAAGAACTAAATAAAACCCGCACTACATAAACACCTGGCTCTAGCAACACTGGTGGCACAAATTCTTAAATGGCCCTTAATCCAATGTTGTAAAACACATGTATTTCCCAGCCCCCCCGGCAGCCTCCCAGGGGTGCATGCATGTTGTTACCTCTTCACAGCATTAAGCCAGACTCCCAAGAAACAGAACACAAGAGTCCTCAATGGCTTAAAGCACATCATGCCTCAGAGCTCCAAACTCACTTCAACTTTGGATTAATGGCTCTGTTTTTCAGGAACGAGAGACAGCTGAAGTGAACACAGACACTGGCAGGATCCTACAAAACCAGTTTCTACCTTCAACCACAATACAAGTCCATTATCCTAAGACCCCCTTATATTATCCATCTTTACAAGTGGGTGAATATCTTGCTATACCGTACAAGAAAAAACTCCAAACTGTCGTTTAGTGACATGTCACATTTCCTTAACAACAACAGCACAACTAGTTGATATGGCTAAAATAATAAAAACAGCTATAAAAGTAAAAAACCCCAACCATTCAACTTTCCGCTCTGAGTAGAAAAATGTAAAGAAAAAAAGAACTACAGATGAAAGATGGGAGCAGCAAAACCAGACAGAAAACATCTCTAGATTCCGTAAAACAACTGAAAATACTCCTATGCTTCTAAAATGCTGTAAATGCTTTTTTCTATACAGGATCTCAAACTGCTTATTTTGCAGACATTCACCATTTCCAGGTATGTTTCCATTTTGCTGAACACTGAAGTGTGTTCTGGTGCTCAACTCAATGTCACATCTCATTCTTTCAGGCTTTGCTCTCCCCTACCACATATTGTTTTGGTTGCTATTGCCTCTCACAAATGAAGGGGAGATTAGCTACAAAGCCTTACCACCAGGATATATTTTGCATTAATAGTTATAATTGTCATACCTGAAGTACAGCAATTTACTTATGAACTTCATAGCACACCAGTGGCACCAATGTGTTTCCTCTTAACTCAGACATATTAGACTGGATATAGGGCTGCTCCATTACACAAAGACCTTAAGCTGCACGGTAAGAAATCAAAATTTTCTTCTCTGTGCCAATTTCTATCTATTTCTGGTATTAAGACTTGGCCATTTATGTAGCCGTAAGACTGGCAAAGTAATATATTCAGAGCTACAGTGACTAGCCCTGTTAATAAAACCCACAGTAAACAATGCTGGAATGTCCTCAACATAAAGGGCTATACCGGCATGATGGAGTCACCAGTTTCTTTCCAAAAACCTCTTCAAGAAAGCCTTTAGCAGCTGATTTACACACAAGATTGCAACTATGTCTAAACCACAAAGATATAAATGGTTGACCCTCTGGTCTGTTAGGGTCCATTAAAGAAAACATATCATCTGACAAAAAAAATCTCCCCAGTTGCCATCAACATATTTATACAGTAGAACCTCACAGAGCAGCCTTTTCACCTCTCTGCGTGGGAATACAAAACCCTTTAATGTTAATGATGCTCTTGGTTCACATTGTCAGGGGATACACAGGCATAAATAGTGTATAAGAACAGTCAGTTCAAATTCTAGGAATTGCAAATACACACTTTTCTCGCATTTGTTTTCAACCAGTTTTAAGCAAAACCACAGAAAACTCATACTAAATCTATATTAACATCATGCTGAAGGCCTAGGAAATTGGCACAAAGAGGAATTTACCACTTAATCATTAGGCTGGCACTCACAGTCACAATAAGTTTTTTAAGTGCTGTGGTCCTCTCCAAGGAACATCCAGACAATAGAAGATTTGCATCCACTGACCATTCACTAATGCATAAGAGGCTGAATTAAGACTTTCATTTCTGTTTTAACACCAGATTCCTGGCTTTGGACAGCCTAATCCAATCCTGAACCTTTTTTCTTCTTTTTTTTTTNGAAATATCTTTAAGATGATAACAAAGGAGAGAGAATTACTGTCTGAGCTCCTGAAAGCGACTGTTGAAGCAAAACATTTACTCTATTATAAATTAATAATACAATTCATCTATAATCTATTATTGAGTACTTGAAGAATAGTTTGTACTCAAGTGGACAGAAATTCTCTCTAGAATCCATTTAATGCAGAAGATAAATTTAAGAGTAGTGTCACATTTTGAAAAATGTTATTTTATTGGCTGTAATTTTTCATGTTACCTGTGGGGACTGGATGACAGCTCAACACTGCAATTGTCCTTCATGTTGATATCCTTTTTTTAGTTGAGACTGTCCTGGGAATATACTAAAAGTGATTTATTTGTCCCTGGACCTGTAAAAGGTTTCAGGCAGGTAGAAATGGATGTACGGAGAGTTGAGGAGAAATAAGAAATGAGCCCAGCATACTTATTTAGCCAGGAGACTAACAACCAGCAGGGAATATTTAATCACTTCACATTACAACTAAGACTTCTGATGGTTCATCTCCTTACTGCTTGCAGTGAAAAAGCCAGCCAGCCCAGAATCTGCAGCCCACTGTTTCACAATAATGAGATGTCCTTTGGCATACGGTTTACATTGGCATCCTCAGGAGCCAAACCATATAACAGTTTGCAGCATGTGCTGCTGTGGCTAAGGAAATAACCCTCCCGAGCTAAATTCTACTTAATGAGCACTATTCAATGTTCTCTATATCAATGGCCTATAAAGTTCCTGTTTTAACAAAGCGAGCAAATATTTGGATACTTGTACTTGTTACCAAGCATGTGACAAATTTACATGCTGTAACTGTATTAAACCTGCTGACTAGTGGGTCAACCAGCACAACAGCCGGTATTTCCCTCAGCCACAGCAGGTACGATGACAAAAATAAAAGCTAAAGTTGTATTTGTGCTTTGTAACAATATTATATTCATCATACATCTTCCTGAAAGCAGGTGTTTGCTTGAAGAAAAAAGGAGATACGCCTTGAATTTAAGTAGGCCAAGTTTTATTACTATTTAATGAAATTCAGCCTTTTGGAATAGCACATTTTAAAAGCACCCAGACTGCACACTGCAGTTATCTCAGGCAGAAGACGGAAGGGCTCAGAGGGGTTGAAGCCGTCTGTCTGTACAGCCAAATCCAGGATCAGGACTTTGCTCTACCAGTGACAAAACTAGCAAGCTCTGTTTTGGTTTCTCAGCAGGTAACTCACCTACAACTGTAACTATAACCAACTGTTACCAAAAGCACAAAAAAACAGAACAAGTTTCCACAGAATTTCCTTGCTTTTGGGCCGTTCATTTTATCGCACCATATGTACAGGAAAAAATTATTTACCACACAAGCCTCACACACAATCTTTCTTCCTCTCAAGCCCAGTTATTACTACCTAGATTATTCAAGCAAAGCATCCCCAATGGCATTGCTGCTATTTAGTTATTCTACAGATGAGTTATGCAGACCTAGTCTAGAAACACACAGGTTTGGAAAGAATGCATTCAGATCAGCAGTGCTCATCGCATAATTTAAACTGAAAGAAAAAATACTAAACCAGGAATAGTCTTTGTCTGAAAAGTCCAAATGCATACATGCAAATTTCAGCTACCAGGCTCCACCTCATAGTGCTGCACCGTGTAGCATTTCTCTAATGTACACAAATGAAGTTAAAAAGCTATTGTAAGGCATAGCTAATCAATATATATATTTTTAAAGATCTTCAGCTGAAATCAGGTCACACTGTATTCCTTGGATGAAACAGCTACAGATACATAAACACAGACTTTTTTAACAAGCCAGAAAACATTCTACTTGGAACAGCATCCTGCATCAGGCTTGCTACAAACCATGAAGCCCCTCCCCATCACAGCATAGACGTCCCTTTTATGAACAGATAGCTCACATGTTTATACTATGCCAAGTGTGGCACTCATTACAACACAACTTGCAGAAGAAGGAAAATAGAATTTATTCATGCTGTAAATTATATTCTTGTGCAACACTAATAAAATTATACCCCATTTACAATAAGTTGTCACTTGTTCATCCAAACTTGCTACTTCGGGCTAATTACTTGAGAACACTTTCCAGGCTCATTTCAGAGGTACATTTCAAATGCACAGTGACCACCTATTTATTACTCGGTACGGTTCATAACTTTTTCAAGTAATTGAATTATTTTTATCCTTTAGAAACTTGTTCTTTATTTATGCAGGAGAAACACATTTTTATTCTAAGCTACCATTAAATTATCTTTTCTTATAAAATCTACTCAGATGCAGCCTTCAGCCCTCAGAAATGATGAAGTATACTAAAACACTAAGATGGAGAACATCAAATTAATTATCAAAGGTAATGTATTTGTTGTTAATACTTAAAGTACATAAATTATATGATACTGACAAAGCAAGCTTGAATATTTTTACATTTTGTTTGGGTTTTCTTGGGTTTTGTTCCTAATTTTCAGAGCTGCTGTCACAAAAAGACAGGCACAGCTGTGTGAACAGGGCCTTGAATGGGAACACATCTCTGTTAACTTCCTTTTTAATTTAGTAGCTTCAATAACCAAACTTTATTGCTACCAAATAATTTTACATTATAAGAACTAAGTGCAGTCATACAGATCCATGAATGAATACTAGGTATTTTAGTCTTTTAAAATCAAAAGAGTAGCACTGTCCTCAGAACTAATACTATGCACTCTGAAATGTTCTTTTTTTTCCCACTACACCTGGCCATCTTCAAAATTAGACCAAAGTTACTACATGACTACAGAGGGAAATAATAAGCAGGTAGACACTCATTTCAGTCTTGAAACTGTAATAAAAAAATACAAGACCAGACATTTCCTATTGAATTAACTCTGTAGAAGTAGTTATTTCCTGCAATTCAAGTTATTAATATATCAACCAAAGCAAAGCTAGAAGTGACTGGGACACTGCCATAAATTGATACGTCAAAAATAAACCAAATAGATAAAGAACTATGGGGCATGTAGTTCTAATATTCCATGGGTAAAATTTAAACTTCACCTATAGAAGTAACTACTGCTGTGTACTTGTATGTTCTGAATGACTTTTCCTGAAAACACCAGATACAACACCTTAGCTGTTGGAATACTGACTATCATTCTAATGATGTTCCCAGGAGCAGTAACTTGTAGGGATGGAACAGTTTGAGATCTCTAACAATTGACTAAGTATCTCGACAATTTTAGCTCCATTCTATTTTGAGGCACAGAGCTCTTGTAGAGTAAAAAAGTTTTTTGAAATTAAGAGCTCTGAGTTTTGGTTTGATATTGTTCAAGGCCACTCGAGCAGATTTCACAAAGTCTGCTGCTAAAGCTTTTGAGTTCAGCTCTCAAGTGCAATGTGCTCTAAATACATGACCTGCATTGAACTGCTGCCCTAGCAAGCTGTAGCTATTATTCACAATACAAAGTCCATAGTGCTTGAAGGTTGGATCTACGTGATATATTAAACGCTTTATGAACACTACTTTCTTTAAGAAAGCACAGCCATCTAAACTATGCCCAATAACATTTATCAACAACATCTCACAAAGACATTTTTCATGTTCTCCGCCTCTTTTTCACCTAGATGTGATTCTTAGAGCAAGGTAAAAAACCAAACCAAACCAGTGTTTGTGTGAGATACAAACCTACCGTGTGTTCTGTTGTTGAAGACTTCCCTCTTAAATCACATTACTTCCCTGATAGGGCCCAATTACAACCTCTGTCCAATGTTATCAGCCTTTCTATGTCCTGTGCAATTAATAGTTTATGGACAGACTCAATGAACTGGAAAGTAATTGCTCGTAAAGTGAGAAATGATCTCTAAACAAATGTAACATAACAGCTTGTCTCCAGTGCTTTTGTCTTGATCCCATGTAACATTACATCTGCAATATGAATTGTCTTTTCCATTAGAGATTAGGGACAGATTTTGTTGTTTCCAGCAGAACCTATGAATGGCACAGAACAACTAGCTAAATAATATTTCTCCTTTTATTCTTTTAGTTCACAAGATGTTAACACTTACTCATTTTACATCTGCTAAATGGATATTTGAGACCCTCTCAAAACATGAAGACAATCAGATATTTATTCTTAAATAGAAAAAAGATGCTTTCTCAACACACTGGTATCCTAAAGTGGTCCCGTCCAAAGAACAAACTCCTGAGCCTCTAACAGCGAGTTTACAGAAGCATAAAGAAGCACATAGAAGGGAATATTATACAAAAGCAAGCATTTTAAAAGTTCATCATTATGGCTTGACAGGTAATCATCAAAGACAGCAAAAGTTTTTTTTTTGTTGTTTGCTTCACTCTAGTTGGGGTAAGGGAATTTCCAAATGAGTGGGGCCAAGGAAGGAACAATAAGACTAGCAATGAAATTTATCTGCTTCGTTTTGAAAACAGAGGACTGTTGGAAGGAATCCTTTGAAACATTTATATGCAATTCTAATTCTTACATATTTTCATGTATAAAGTAACATCCAGCCTGTAGTTTTTATATTGTTTAATGTGATATGAACTAAAAGAGCAATTCAAAAGGAACCTTTACATTTTTTTTAACTAGACGATCTTCCGAGGTCCTTTCTAATCCCTAACATTCTGTGATTTTTATTCATCTGTCCTGTCTCACTAGGAATTACTTTAGTATCAAGCACTAAGAAGAACACAAGTCTTCCCCTCGTTACAATGAGTTTTTTAATGCTACAGATGTATAAGACTAAAATTAAGTTACCACAAATATCTGCCTTTTCTTGAATGATCTCCAATAGCTCTCATTTCTGTACAAGGGTATCTTTTCCAGTATGAGAAACAATTTCCTAATGTGAAGTCACAGTAGTTTGATACTGAAGCAAGTTAATCAGAGAAATGTTTCTGTTCCACCTGAGCAATGCATAAACTAAGAACACCCTCAGCATTTCGCTTCATACTTGGTGTGAAATATGTACCTCAAATTTTGCAGGCAAGTCATGTTTATTATGTCAGCTTTATGTTACCAAGCTATATATCCCAGTGTCCTGTGTTAGTGCAGCAAAATGAGTTTGAAGGGTAGAATCAAGGGTAGAGGAACTGAGGCAGAGGTCTGTTTGCAGAGTTCATAACACAGGACAGACGTTTTTTTCATCATAGATTTCCACAATTTTTCCCTTATTGAAAAATATAATTCTACATTTTACCAAAATAACTAGTCAAAGGTAAGCTTGTGCCAAAGGTAAGTATATGACTTTGGGTAAAATTAAAACAAATGGGTCAAGATTAATTAGTATCACTGAAAGTTACCATGGCTATGTTGGAATCTAATACATTATTCACACCACAGCTTATTTTACATAAAAAGCTGGTAACACATCTGCAGCTTTTCTTACATTTCATCCTAAGTCTCGTTGAGTGGAGCTAAGAGACAGTATAGTCCATACCTTGTGGAACTGGGGCCCTGCTTTATTCCTAAAATGACAGATTTCATCCAGTAGGTTCATGTTATGTATTTCTTCTCATCTTCTCCATTCAGCAGTAGCTTTTTAAAAAATGGTAGATAAAGCACAGCTAACAGAGCAAGCTCTTACCACCTGTCTCTGTATGAAGTCAGTGTGCAATATGCACATACAACATTCTAGCTCTTTTTCACTAAAAACACTCGTGGACAATTTAATAGGTCTTTGTGCGAGGGTAGGTTTCCTCATTTTAAAAGCAAGTATGCTTGGAAAGAAAAACAGAGGCTACTTCCACCCCCACCTCCCTTGGTTGTTATTAACTTCCTCCTAAGAATTAGCGAATCCTTCCTGAAAACTCTAAAATGCCAGTTTTCCTGCACAGTTCCATTTTACTCAAAAGTAGGTATGTGCAGCTCTGTGTTCCAGCTCCACCACAGACATTTCACACACAAGTTTGGGAACAGCTTTTTTTCAGAACATTTTCAGAACTGCCAGAAGTGAGAAATACCTAGTATTTTACCAGAAACTCATTTCCTCAAGAGAGTTTTAGACAATTCTATCAGAACGAGCTCAGCAAGCTGTTTCTTGTAAGGTTTGTTACTCTAAGTAACAGAAACTATTATTTCTCCAAAAGCAGAAAGTCAAGGCAGATTAAAAATAATGGTAACCTTTACTGGTTCTCTGGCCTTAGATTGCTGTGTCAGGAAATTTTATCACTGCAATTGACCTGTGTTGTAAGTCATTTACCATACTTTGTTGCAAATTTAATCTACTTTTCTTTGCCAAAAAAAACCCAGAACTATTTGCTCTCCAGACCTGAAATTCAAACAGGATGGTATTTATTACAGTGATCACCTGTTAGGTCACTGACAAATCCAGGTTGTAAGTGAGATTTGGACTATTTGATGGTAGACATTCTGAATTGCCCCCAAACTATGTATTTTTTTTAAATGATAGAGAAACTTAACCAGAGAGAGGTATGAACTTGTCAGCATTTCTCTTACTGTTACGGCAAAAATGCTGCTATGCTCCAGGATACAAACACTACATTACCGTGTTTGATAGAAGGTAGTGGGATTTGCCTCTGAAATGGTGTGGATCATCTGTGCCACAGCACAAACTGTGTTGATTTAGACTAGGTACGTTCACTAGAAATTAAGCAAAATATTTGGAAGTAAATAGTTGGAATGAATTAAAGAGGCTTAGAGGCCAGACTCGCATTTGAAACAGTTTTCATATCGCTCCAGTATGCTCTATAATTTTGTTTTTATTCAGATTAGGAGATATAAATACTGGTTAAGTCATGCTTGTTTTCTGAAGCAAAGTCAACAGATGAATTAACCACAATATCAACTACACAGACAGTTCCTCTGGACCAAGGACAAGACAGTTGGGCAGGAGAAGGATGGGAAATCATGCGTATGTGATCTGATTCTATAAGATGAGCACAAGTACACAACCAAAGAGCCTGTGAGATAAGAACTGGGAAATCTGACAGGGCTAAACTGTCCTCCGTGGATTCTCAGTACTATCTTTGATTTTGCAAAGGGACATATAGTTGGATATTTGAGTTCTTCATAAAAAAGGAACAAGCAACACAAATGCATTTCAAGAAAGCTGGTTTATCCCCCTTAATTAGCATAAACCAGGACTTTCTGGTTACCTGTGCAAATTCCTAGAAAATTGACTGAAATCTAATAGAGGGCATGACTCTGAACATAAGGAAATGTCCTCATCTTTAGAAAGAGCAATAAAAATACACAGTCCACTGTAAAGAGAAAGCAGGATCGGCTTCCACAAACTGTTGAGCAGGCCACGTAACACACTAAATGAAATCCAGACTCTAATTACTCTGTGGGCTAGAAAGAGAACTGGATATCCAGGAAAATCTAAATCTTCCTGCTTTTTCACAGTAAATAATTCTGATTGGCTTTTCTTCCTCATTCCTGTATGTACATGAACTTCATTAACAAACATGCACCAAAAAGGTGCTTCAGGACAAATTTGTAATTGCTCTCTTATAACAAATCAGCAGTCACTGAGAAAATCATCAATAAAGACTCTGTCAAAACAAGTCCCTTAAGGATTAGCAGAAGCTAAATCCTCTGTCAGAGAGATTTCTCTCAATAGCAGTAAAAGGGTTTCAGTATCAGAAGATCTTAGAATACACTTTCCTCCCTCTCAGAAGGGTTATCTGAATACCGCTGCCTCCTTCAGAAGCACAGATTCTATTTCTTCCCTTTTGTGTTCACACAAGCTCTACTTTTCACAACATACAGAGCATTTAGCAACTTTTAAAGCAACAACATTGATTCTTTCCTCATTTTAGTGGTATTATTATTGGCTATGACAGTACCTTTAGGAACATTTGCCTAGTTTGAATGAAACACAATTAAGAAACTTTGAGCTACCTATATATTTTCAAATAATATCCCATGTTACACCTAGGGAATACACAGAGTTAAGAGTTAGAGAGAAGAGAGAGTTCTTTTTCTTTATTCTTCCTTTTTTTTTTTTTTTAGATATAGACATACTACACAATCTCATTCGCTTGTCTCGCAAGTCCACATTTGCTCTTTCAGCCCACAAGAAATTTTTGTGGAAGATTGGTTTTAAATAGTTGGAATCCTGACACATGTCAAGGCCTCTCAAACTCACAGTTTGAGAAATTAATATTTAACATCCCGGCAATGAGGAGCCATCATGTTTATTGTCCTAAAGTAATTTGGACAAGCCCTTTATTTTGACTTGTCACTTGAACTTACATCACTAACTGAATGCAGCATCTATCTGACTCTGAGCTACTGTGAAGTAAATAATCGCAATCAATAAGCATTAGAAACAATACAGGATTTTTTTCCATATACAAAGAATGGACCAGTGGTATGTGCCAGCATGTGCCATTCACATTCACCTCCTGGACTGGAACAATAAACATGCTTTTCCCGAACACTTTTCTGATTGAAATTCAAAAAGCTGCTCTGGATTGTATGCCCTTAGCACTAATCAATAGCAAGACGGAAAATCACTTACATGTTTAGTTTATTAATGGATCCCCTTATTTGCCACTGTTTATATGTTTTTCAAATATTGTCCAAACAGTTTCCAGCATTCAATTTTCTATTCATCACAGCAATTCTTTCCAGAACTAAATATATAAAAGCTTTAGGTTGGCAAATTATGTACCACCATCACAACTATTAATGAACGATTGGTGTAATGGAAATGGAAACAATGTTTGTTTTTTGTTGGTTTGGGGTGGTTTGTTTTGTTTTGTTGCTGTTGTTTGTTTGTTTGGGTTTTGTGTTGTTTTGTTTTTTCCTATATCACAAGTGGGCCATTAAGGAGAAAAAAAAAGTGGCTGTTCTCTGAATTGCAGCCTTTTTCTTTATCACAGAATTGGCAGTATTTCCTGCCTGGAAAAGGAAATCTCATCTCACACTGGTATAAGCCTAGCTGTTGTACATGGAAAGTCTCCATCTGCTGCAGGCTACCAGCCGACCAGTGCATTGTTGCACTGTATCCCTTACTTGTAAAGCAGTGTACCATGTACAGTAGCCATACAACTACCTGCATTGTCCATTTGGTTTTGCACCGATCTTCAGCTATTTGTAAAAACCATAAACTTACAGATACTATCATACCCTGACTCAGCAAATCAAGCAAATATATGAGTCTAATAGTTCTAGCTGACTGAATTCATGACCTGAACGTTAAGTTCATCCTGGTTTTTTTGCCCTTAATGCCTCATGGTATCTTCTATCACTAACATCTCAGAATGCTCCAAAGAATCAAAACTGCAATGCAGAGCCTTCCAAATGTAGAGCTCAAAACAGAAATAAGACAAACATTT
Organism: Pampusana beccarii; assembly: GCA_013399365.1. NCBI lineage: Eukaryota > Metazoa > Chordata > Aves > Columbiformes > Columbidae > Pampusana > Pampusana beccarii. Next base: position 1,053,513 of record VWYH01009684.1, read on the forward strand.
AACAAAAGTAACCTCTTGCTATTTTTGTTATTAAAAAGAAAACCTATCGGTTGGTCATGAACAGGTTGTCATGTTCAGCACTGGTGATCAGTTGGCTCATTTAGCAATTCTGGAACAGATGAAGCATATAAAAGATGTTCTTGAATTATATGCAAATACTTCTGGTGCAAATCGTGATGCATACAATTCCAAACTCTGGGTAACAGGAACAACCAAAGTCAATGCTTTAGACCTTGTGGCTTCTGTTTTTTAACAGCTTATATGAACACAAAACATACATGCTCTCCCTTGAAAACAACTTGCTTTTGGAGGTCTTTGGAAGACAAGTTCAACTGGCTACTGACTGACAAGAGAGTCTGTCAGCAAAACAAGCGTCTCCAAATGGTTGGTGTCACGATTACATAGCTATGATAGAATGAGAAACACATTGTACCACATAAACCTGTTCCTCCTGTCTGTCAGACTATACATACAAAAATCTACATACAGCCTAATGCGGCTACCTAAAGCACTGGCATTTGCAATATTTGTATGAAATTTCTAAACTGGGAACAGACATCTCTTCAAGATCTTGGCTGCTCCACCGACCCATACGCTTGAACACCTACTGGAAAAAAAAAATCAGAAATCGGAAGAATTTGCACTAGTTACTGCCTTAATCTGCATATTTTAAAGTACTCTTTGTACTAGTGCCTAAGCACTTATTCCAATACAAATTTTAAAGATTTTGCATGAGCTGTTTCATTCATATATCACCTTTTATAAAATGTTTTATTCATTAATAAATCAGCTGAACTCTTGAAAAAAATTATAATCAATATATACTGCTACAGGCTGATTCTTTTTGCAGCCTAAACTATAAAGCTGTAATCCTTAAACTTCCTGACAATTTTCCAATAGATGTAACAAAACGAACTAGTAAATTCTAAGCTGATGAGTTATAAGCATCCTCCTCTATACAAGAGTAATCAACAGGAAAGCAAAACTGTCAACTACAACATAGTAGTTTTGTTCTAATTCTAAAGCTGAATGCCAAGCCTCAAAGGGACCCCACTTGAATCAACATATATTCCCTAGCTACTTCCATTTATATTGTACATTTGAAGTGTTATAGGCCACTCCATACTAAGATGTGTTTTTCTTCAGGCATCCCTAAGGGGAATCAACTTTAAATGCTTACATTACTGCTTAAAGATGTTGACAATATACATTTTAGCCAGTTAGAAATCCCAAGTTCTAACCGTTCAGACATTTTCTCTTTAAAATATCTGCTAATAAAATACTTCATTGAGGAACCACATCAGTTCACTAACTTTAGATTCAGAAGTTAGAGTTCTTCCAAAACACATGATTCTTTGAGGTGATACTTCAAAATACTGTACACTTAAAAACCTCATCTTGCACACTTGCCAAGACAACATACAGCCCTAAAGGCAACTGGTTGATTAACTTACCTGACCTGTAAAAGACTCATTAGCACTCCTTGAAACAGTGACAATGCTTTGGTTATTCTAAAACTACCTTAAAAACATGAAACCAACAGACAGTTCTCCTTCATGTAAGGCTATAAGCCAATTTTAAGTCTGCAGAATAAACCATACACTTAAGATTTTTATTTTTCTTTTTGATTCATGACTAAGTTAACATACATTTCAGAACATTTGATAAATAATTTTCTGGAGCATTAATAATTATGCCTTCCCTAACACAGACTTTAAAGAGAAAAAAGCCTGCTGTCCCAGTTTTTAAATGAAATTTCTTGTGATACATGAAATGAGTTAGTGAGGCACGGTCACACTTTAAATGTGTACAATCCTGTTTTCATCAGTAGGCAACTATTCCGTTTCCAGCGTCTCTAAAGTATACTTCCATTATAAACTTAGCTTAGATGATTAGCATTTTTCCCTAAGAACAGAGCTACCTTGGGTTAGGCACAGCAGTCACCTCAGAAAACGCCCTCAGGTTCCCGTGTCTCTCTTTCTAGAGAAGCTGCCGAGACTTTTGTCATGCTATGACTTCCAGGAGTACATCCCCCAGCATTACAGAAAGCTGAGACCATTCTGTCTTTCTCACTAGCTTAGGCAATGTGCTTGTACGATGTAGGCTGCACGCTCTTTGAAAAGTGGTCGAGTCCGCTGTGAGAATAAAAGTGGCATTTCTTCTCTGACTCAACCAGCAGACAAGCTCAGGGTACTGGCAGCTGTAGCTAGATCTGCTTGCATGCAGCGATCATCAGAGAGAATCACGGGCATGGAAAGAACAGGGATTAGAAAACAATCCAAATAAGAATGCAGGTGAATTCAAAGTGAAGCCATCTCATAAGAAACTAAGAATTTCAAATAATTTCAAGAAACTCAACAGATGAGCCTTATATGAATTGTCACCTCTTTTATCGAGAGGAATCTAAATAAAACCCTTGAATATATCCATATCATTAGTGAGTTCTGAAACAACAAGGTTACATTATACTGAGCAAGAACTCCTGAATGCATTGATAAAGCTGCTCAGCTGGGAAAAGCATTACTTATGATCTGTCAAGGCTATGACCCCAGTCATGCCAGCCTTCACATCACAGATATACTATGCTAAAGCAATAGCAGGTAATTGTTATTATTAGACAATTCTTAACTCTTTCACCTGCTTTTGCAAAAACGGTAGAATATCAAAATGATACAGTCACAGAGACAACCAGAAAATTTTAACATTTAGAAGAACAAATACAGAGTATCATTGTAACATAAGTATTGCCAGACACTGGTTACTATTTCTATAACAGTTATATGTATTTTGCTATTTTATAAAGCTGTTTATGAGAGCTCTGTCAGACAGTAACCTTCAGTCTCTCTACCAATTTGCAAAGTGAATAAAGAATGCCAGGTACTTGCTGTTTATAGTTATCTCATCCAGCATGAAAATAAGCGAGTGACTCATGGTGTTGGCACAATGCAAAATTGTCAAGGAACATAAACGCTTCTATCAGACAAGTCATCCAATTCCACACGAGCCTGGACAGAATCAGTCCTCTGATACACACCAAGTGGAAGTGTTCTGAAGTACCATTGTTTCTGTATCTGCTCTCATTTACTAGGGTCTCTGTTCATATTTAATTTATGGGTTTATTATTTCAGTTTACTGTATTTCAAATGGACCGGGTAACTATCTGGCTTTGGTGATATTTAGGCTCAAAATAAGAAGAAACTAAGTTCACTAACAAACAAAAATTATTTGTGTTAATGGAATTGCTGATGCACTAAAGTTACGGAAAGAACTACTAGACCACACTGAATACATCTGGAACAGGAAAATGCTGCATCAGTGAGAAATACGTTTTATGCCCTTGGCTTAATTTGAGATTATCAAACTACGGATCTTTTCTACAGTTATTTACAGAGTCCCATGATATAAGAAGCTTGCTACTAAATTTGTATAGGTAAAGCTTTAGGATAGCAAGCAAATGTAGCACACCCTCAAAATACTAACTTTGTGGAGGGGAAACTCCGTGCTACCAGTTTGAAAGAGTAACCAAGACTGAACCAGAGAGTTCAAAAACCTTCTTCAGATGATGATCGCACAAAGTCTTGTAGTCTGAAACAAGTAACTTGGCTCTCTCAGAAGGACTTTTCTTGTTTTCAGGAGCACTAACAGCAAAGGCTTTGAGTTTGAGCAAATGTAACTAAGGGCACATGTCCTAAAAATATTTTCAGTGAACAAAGACTTGTTTGCACAGAAATCTTCCGCTGGTGTTGTAGCAGAAAACTTCTAGTGCTTTTTAGGTAAATCTGTCACAGCAGCAGATATCTGAATTAACAGTTATTTTTGTACAAAAAATTCAAACCAAACTAACAAGTGACAAAAAAGTCCCACCCTTTTCCAGATTAAACACCCATTAAGAAATGACGTTTTTACCACATCTCTTAACAGCTCTGAGTATAGCCCAGGTAATCAAACAAGTTCTGTGCAACAAAACTGTCTAAAAACATTCCTGATCGCTTAAATAATTGAAATAATTATGCTTTTTTTTAAAGTTTAAACTAACTACATCCAATCCTTGACTTTACTGAGAGTTTGAGCATCTAGCCAGCTAAAACAACTGGCTCATTGTTGAATTATCTTCATTCACTGCAACCCAAACTACCACAACTCTCACAGAAGCTTTCTGAGATGTTCCAGTTACCAAACGACAGTCATGAGAAACTGCTCTGCTAATAAGCTCCCAGTCAGCACCTCCTTTAGAGATGACACAAGAGAAAAAGGAGAATTTGAGAATAAAAAAATTTTCATTATTATTATTCATGTTCATAAACACTGCCTGCCAGCCAGACTCCCCATGCAATTTGGAATATACCTGATCATCATGTTTATTCATACCTTAAAGAATATTTAAAACATATTCCCAGCATGAATCACTGAACACTTTCTACTGACTTGCACAGTATTTAATTGAATGATGGAAAAAAAAGACATGGCAAATCTAGCTATGAGAAAAGCAGAAGGCAGACAACAAAAAAGAAAACAAAAAAACCCCAAACAAACCAAAACCAAACAAACCTGAATAATTTCCATGCTAACCATTTCTGTGTTACTTTTTATTTAACACAGATATATATTTGCATATAGCACAATTCACATCTGCTTGAAACAAAAGGAACAGTGGATAAGTAACTGAAACGTCAACTCAAGGGAATGTCTTTCAAACTCCGATTTGCACAAAGACGACAATTTCCAAAGATCAGTTCAGAGCCCACTACTAAACTGTGGGGATACTGGTTAACCTGTTACTACCAGTTTTCATCTGTCATTGCTACTGATTAAAAATGAGGCTGTCAGAAATAAACTATTGTGAAATGAAGCCACATATTTGGAGTTGCAATTGCAAGTAAATAAGGCAAATTTTAGCTGGAACTACTTGCTTCAGTAAACACATATTCCTCAGAAGAGATGATGCTAGATAACGAAAGTAATCTGCAAGAAACATAGAAAAAGTCAGGTAAGAACAAAGAGCTGCGGCTGTAAACCTCATTGAGAATTTTCCTTCTCATGTAAGTGGCTACCTAAATATTTAGGAGTAAACCAAATAAATCACAAATCAAGGCATGAAAATTCAAGTCCACTTTTGCAAGTAGTATGCCTTAGGGTGAAAAGCAACAAACATTTTATTCTCAATTACACATTTCTCTGTAGTGACTCTTGCAGATGAACAGAACACTTGCCAGGATCTTTGCATGAAGATTTGATTACCACTGAAAAAGGAGAAACTCCTAAACTTCAATAAAAGACCTTTAGGTTCTGAGTGACAGTATTTTTCATGGTCAGATTACTATATGCTCTGAGATTAAAAACAATGAAATTAAACAAGAGTATTAGAAAGACGGATTAAGTCTTCTCACGTGCTAGTTTCAAAAACACGTCCTGTCCGGCAATAAAATCCATATTCAACATGTTCTGATTGCAGGAATTCGGTTTTTTTCCATCGAAAATCGCCTGCCAAATGCAGCAAACAGCCTGGAGCATGTTAAGGACAACTTCCTCCCGCTGCCACCTGGTGGCCTTCAGTGCCAACATCACCTGCGAGGAGCAAACATGCACACCCAGGATCGGGACTCCCAGCCCATTTCCACCAGTGAAGAGCTCACACTAACCTGCAGGCTTTGTTCTCCCACTTCCCTCCTCCACACCTCCATGTCCGCTGAGATGCAGAAGCCATTCGCATTAGCATATTTGTTTCTGTACAAGTATACCACCACTGCTGGACTAGAAAACCACCCATCATCAGCTCTGTGTTTCTCACACCTCTGCTCTCATAATAAAACAAGGCCATTAGCAACACTAGCCTTCCCCACACACGAAGCATGAGGCCACTTTCACAGTTAGGTTGTCTTTTGAGGTGCTGCAGTTCTAGACTAGGTAGGCTTTCAAAATAACCCAGCATTACCATTTCTGGTTTTTAGGTGTGCCTTCCTTCCCCATCATGTCATATTAGAGTTTAAATGCAAGTGAGAAAGATCAGTATTATTTCTATTTTGTCTGTAAGAAAGAATTACAGTACAGATGTTTTGAAAGGGGATTCTGTGACAGCAAATGGCCTATTTTGTGATGTATATGACTTTCAGACATGATTTTTCTCTTCCTCAGATAAAAACTAATGAAAGGAAAAGGTTGTGCCTTTTCTCCATCAACTTTTTTTTTTTTTTTGCTGCAAATGGACAAAATGCTCTTTGATTTAAAAAAAAAAAAAAGGGCAAAGCAATCTTTTTCCAACACATACAGTTAAAAATCACTAAATAAAAACTGAACAGGCAATGTCCTACAAGCAGTAGCAGGCACCCAGGTGAACAGACGCAGCAGTTGACAGTGACCAAGTGAATGATTCAATACAATATAAATGTCCATTAAAAACATACCCCAAGCCAGATATTTTTTTTTTTTCTATAAGGATCAAGAAACAAATAATCTATTATTTGAAAATCTAAACCAAGCATCAGTAAAAAAAGCCACGCTTTCTCCCCGTATAACCAGCGAGCTTGGTTGGCCACTTCAAAAATCTCATATTACTGCTAGTTAACCAACCATGTAATTCTAATTTGTTATCACAGAGCAGGTACTGTACACGCCTATTTAGGCCATCCACATGACAGGGTAATTTGTAGTTATATAATTTCATGGTAATTATAGTTGGAATTACTACCTATAAACGGGGCATTTCCAATGTAATTACCAAAAACTAGAGACTCAGTATGGACATGATTAATAGAACCCTTGCAAAACAAAGTATTATGTAAGACTGACTTGGAGGTTGTTTTCCCCTCCTCTTTTAGCTTTGTGAGCAGAGGACAAAAGTGCAGAAAGCTGGAGACTGATGCCAACATTTTTTCGGTGTGGGTGGCACTTACCTCCCATGAGCTGATTACAGTTGTGGATTCTGCCCTCACTTAATTGTTATCAAGGATGACACAATGTTTCAAATGTTACCACTCCACTGAAGAATTTTGGTGAATAGAAAAAAATTTTTATTTTAAACCTAAATCACTCAATTTGAAGTCAGACATCAGCACTACTACCCTTCTTTCTGGTGTATTCATTACTACACAATATGTGTTTTTTACTTGTGTCACAGACACAAGACCACAGCCATAGCTGCATAAGCCTGTGGAGAAAAGCAGCTTCAATATTTGAGATCACGAACATGTCGCTTGCTCTGTCTGCCTCATTTATTTATAAGTCATCCAGGAATTAGAGGCCTGTTAAGCTACATAAATTCTGTAAACTGTTTTTCCTGAGTTATCTTCAGTTCACAGTTCATGGTCTTATTTGAGAGAATTAATTCAGGGAAGCCTACTCACATGGTTACAGTATTTGAAGCCCAAGAGATGGTGCTGTCTTCGCATGCTCTGATGGTTAAGCCTTTGTATCAACATCTGGAAATGAAGCAATGGGCACAGGCAAATATGCAGAGTATCAATTCAAATGTCTTAATAATATGACCAATCAAAATAAAAATGGGAAACTTTGTAACTATCTCAAGGCAGTGAAAGACTGAGCAAGAAAATTAATGACAAAAAACAATAAAGTATTTTCAGATTATGCCTTTTAGGGACAGAGACAAGATACCATGTGTGAACTTACAGTCCCATCAATGACAAAGAAAAAAAGTTAGCATGAGTGAACTTGAACGCAGTATTAAACTAGAATTATTTGACTACAGCTCTTCATCATGTACAGGTTTTCTACCATACTCACCATGACATGCTGCAAATATATACCAATGGCTGCAGCCAGTGAGCCAAAATTTTTTAAGTGTACTTAGTTAAAACCTGACAGCCAGGGAAGACGGAAGGAGAGATGAGGAAGCAGCAGCTCCTTAAGGACATTTCAGTCACAGCACCTCATCCGTGGGTCTGTTTCTAGTGCTAATAATATAGCCCACATTATCACAAGCAGTTTTAATCAAGAAGTATAAAGCTGGAAAGATTACCTATCAGTGCGTACCTGGAAAAATATTGTAATGCTCAATTTGCTTGGTAGTATTAAAAAAAAAAAAGAAATCACGTACCCTTGGAATAAAAAAAGTAAGCCAGCTGGCTGGGAAGAAAATGCTACAGGAAGGACACAATTACAAATAACAAGACAAAAGAGATCTTGCCAAGTACCAAGCTCCAAGAATGGATAGAGACAGGGGAGCAGGATACTGTGCTGGATCTGCCCTAGTTCAGTAGAACTCGGTGTTAGTTCCAGCTGGTTTAAAAACTGACGGCTGAAAGTCAACTGCAGGTAACTTTTTTCCCTACTTGCTTTATTTCTCTCAGACTTCTCCTACCCATGTGGCTTCCATCTCCTTGCTCACACTTGACCTGCAAGGGTCCCTGTCCTGGCTCCAGAAGTAACTGTTAATACTCTGGCAATACAGCTTAGGTGTGAAGCACAGAAAAAGGCCTATAAGCAACGCTCACATTTAAATCACTGCATAAAGGAAGAAGAGGAAGGGTGAGCAAGGAGGTGGCAGGATGCTTTCTAGCACCAGACAGATCCTTGAGCAACCAGTTCACCAAGCCTCCAGATTACACTTCAGCTCGGAACACGATGTAAAAACATTCTTTGATATTTAAACATGAAACCCACCCAGCGTGGAACTATGGCTCTGAAAGGTGGCAAAGCCCAGCAAACTGGTGTGTGCGGGTTTCCCCCAGGGCTCTCCGTGGGTTTGGGGAGCAGGGTGGGAAGCACCCTGGTAACTGATGAACTGAAACCCCCTGGGTCCGGGTCCCACCCTGGCTGCTGCGTCCTCACTGGCAGCACTAAGTTTCCTAACTGAGGAATTAAGCACAGGAAAGTAACCTCGGAGTGCATCTTTGTTATGACCACAGCCCTAATTGTATTATTTTTAGACAAACATGAAGAGCAAAGAATTAAAAACCTACAGGGAAACGAAACAGCAGCGTCTGTCACCGGGCAGGCCTGTGGATGGGAATTCACCACTCGGAGCAGTTGCACCGCTGGCACCACCGCAGCCGGCGGGGGGAAGCCGAAGCAGCTCCAGGCCGCCGTGAGGCAGAGCGGGCAAGAGGCGAACCCGGCCGGCAGGAGCGGCCCCGGGAGGGCCGGGCCGGGCCCCTCCGCCCCGGCCTGGCCTCGCCTCAGCGGCCCTGGCGGGCAGGGC